>OX422222.1:325670385-325877885 GCA_949130495.1 Sambucus nigra | reverse complement strand
CCCGAATATCATACTAAACTCGTGGTTAATCCTCTACATATGATCAAGATTTTAGACTACATGGATTCTCCCTACAACACATATAAATTCTATTCCAAAACATATAATTCTTCAATTAAAACATATGATTTTCATTCCTAGACTAACATGGAAGGTATATTAACATGGAAATCAGCAAGATAGATAGTTGCTTGGGATTCAAGGATCTGATTTGTTGATGAAAAAGATATGGTTGTGTTCCTCATCGTGCGATCTACGTCTTGGTGGTGGTGGCGGTGCAATCGGGTGAGTTCTAGGCCTTAGATTGCTTGGAAACTCTTCACCTTCTTCTCTAATCTCTTCATCTTCTTCTCTAATGGTGGGCTTAGGTTTTATGCTTGTTAACCCTAAGAGACAACTCCAAATGGTTGATATATTCTAAGAAAATTCGTGGGTTTAATTACCCAAAAATACAAAATGTCTATAATACCCTCTCAGGATGTCAATTAGGCCTAAAAACGCCCCGAGACCCAAACTAAACCCCTGGGTACACTTTTCTGACTATCTCGACCCTTACGAATACTTTGGCGCACTCGAAATGACCATATGAACAACTTATAATATATTCAGTTTTATAATAATAATTTAGTCCAGACACGACACATGCGCGTCCCGACTTTAATTTTCATAATTGTCATATTATTCACTTGTGACAATACAAATAAAATCAATCTCATATATTACTTTACTCATCCAGTAATATTCAACAAATTCTCAATAATTACTAACTCTCATCACGCTAGTAAATATTTAAAATGAAATTCCGGATTAATATTAAATTAATATCTCAATTAACTTTAATAAATCCCTAATTTTAAAAGCCATAAAAATATGGGGTATCACATAATCCCCCTCTAATAACCGAATTTTGTCCCGAAATTCAGAAACTAAGGCATACCTGCTAAAAATAGATCTAGATACTTTATCAATACACTAAACGGATTTTCGGGTAAGGCGAATTTCTATAGCCCCCCCTCCTGCCTTACAATAAGCTTATTTAACACTCTCAATACTAACAGTTATAGAGTCACACCTTAATAATGGCACTTCACATTGTGCTCCAATCCGTTGCTATACACATAAGACGGGCCTACACATCATTGGCCCCCATTATCTCAATATTATTGGGAGGCTACACCTCACTACGTAACAATCACTCGTATTTATCTAATCAGAAAAATCTCTTTGTGAGAGAAACCATGCGGACAATTGACCACTCTTGTCGGGTTCAATGATCCCATTCTAGTTCAAAAAAATACCAGGAAGAATCTCTTATAGGCGCGATTCTTATTTTCAAAGAAAGGTTGGGGACACTGTCTAATAGTGTATACCACCCAAAAGAATAATAATCACTTTCTTTTAGGTCAACTTGTTCCACACATTCTAAGGGACTCGTGACCTTACCTTGAAGTTGGCACCCCATCTAAGAAATTTCACATAAATTCTCTCTTCTACTTTAGGAATCGTAGGTTTGCTACAAAATTCTCTGGTTGATCCTCTCGTTCCAACCGAAATCTATCTATGAGTGGTGCCCGCGGAGACTACTCGCTATGTCCCGATCAACATCAACTTCTACTTGTAATGGCTCACATAAGTGACACTTAATACTCCCCTTCTTTACTTAGCGTATACCGAAAGTTCCGACCCATGCACTTTTCTCCACGATGTGCACTTCTGAACCTTTATACCTTACTGACATCATAATTCAACCTCCGCTCAAGTTGATTTCCACACTTGACTAGGTAATGCTCCGCTCTGAGTGTTTTCCATAATATTTAAGCTTTATCCTTCTCAAGGAATACCCTTAAATGGCTTCCCATAGCCTTCCAACTAAATTCGTATTGTACACGCATATAAGTAACACCCTTCCCACCCGGGGAGAGCGAAAGCGCTACTCGATAAAACAAAACTAATCCACAATATAACAAGGCATAGAGCATTTAAATAAAATCCCACAAAACAAGAGAAATCACCAATCTCAATCTCTTTAAATTAATACAACAATATCTCTCGAAATAATATAAATAACCAATGCTCTATACAACACAATAAAATAATACAAATCTTCCAAAAATATTCTTCCCAAAACAATCCGTGCTTAATCCACTCTACCAGTTCCACTTTGTTATGTCGTTCTCACAAATATATATTCTACGTGTCTATTCCCATATCTTTTTAACTCGAACGATTCAAGCAACAGCTAACCAGGATGACCACACACCCTATAAACCGTGCATACTGGTGTAAGCATCACCTACGCTTCACACATAACACCCAATTCTTTATTTCCCTTGTGCTCACAATGTGTTTTACAACACTTAGGAACTCTCAAACCTCCTTATCATCATTTCACCCTTCGATTGGGTGATAAAACAAAATTTCCAAAGTTTCCTTTCCACACAACTGGCCCCACTGGCCTTAAATCATCACTTAACTTTAACTTACAATCAATATTACCGAATCCTATGGCAACCGAGGTACTAGACTCATGGTCTAATGACTAAACATATCTCTACTTTAAACCTTACGCTAAGTTTCATGCGTGGGTTGTCTCGCAAAGAGAAATCCAAACAAGGAACCCCCCCGATACACTACTATCTAGCATAGTCGATTATCGAAATCCATTGGGTCCTCCGTCCATAACCTATACTCTTGTATTCAGTATTTTGATAGAAAAAAAACTACATCTCCTTCCGCAATTTGTATTGAAATAAATAATTATTACCAAGTGCACTATTGCTTAGTATAGGTGGTAATCACATTCCATAAACCTCGTACGTATACAATCGGGACTCTCCAAATCCCATTCCCAAGAATATGAATATAAGTCTTAACTTTCACATTTCCAAAGGATAAATATAATAATGCACTCCTGCTACCACTAAGTCCCGAGCGTTACATATAATAATGAGTGAAATCTTTTCGCCCAACAGCAAACCCAATACACACTGAATCATAATAACAAAGTCCCTAAACACCCCGGGATTAGACATTTTTGTACCACTATACCCTTCGAAGTTGCTATAATATATATAAAATGAGTGCGAGCCTGACCCTCTCGCAGGTGAGGTATTGACAGAACAAAACATGTTGCACTAGGGCTGCAACCCCGATAGCCTTGCAATCACTGCTAACTAATGTTTTAACCATTTTTATAAAACCATAATTAGTACAACAATATACTCGCATATCACATCACTTAAACGAGTAATCTCAATAAATTATATAACACAAATAATGCACCCATTTATCCTCCATGGATATCACTGAAGACAACCCCGCTATACCCGGGAAAACATACACATAATAATAACGCTATAGATATACGCACTAAATTCTTCTCACATGCAAATATATCAATAAACGAAAATGTAGTGACTCGCTCGTGTCACATAAAATACGCTTCATCCTCCAAGGATAAAACTCATACTTCTACTTTGCTAATTGCCTTGTCTACTTAATGGTCTTCTAGACATAACGCGTCTGTCTGAACCAAATCGAAATTACATTAACCATTTACCTTGTAAGCACCATACCCATGCCTTTTTTCTCGCTTCCGTATTTTTTTTAACTCGTGTGGTTTTGCTCTCCACAAAATACGCCAACACATAACCCACTTATCTCCTTTCATAGTGACCCTATTAGGGTTGTCCTTCTCTCGGACTTAAATAGTCGCGATCCCGATGGCTACCACCGTCGTTCCCTTATCTTTGTTGGCCCTAAGGAACATGCTATTGGATTCAATAACCCTTACTGAATTCACCATTGCTTGGTAAGAATTCAGCTATCCGACTCATTTAAATGAGCCTCCTGATGGGTCTCTCCCTTGCGGTGTTTTACTAACTACTTTTCATCTAGAATCACTCTCCAATAAATCTTCCGATTACTTTAGCTCCTTTCATAAGAGTGTTAACATCTCTACGGACAATGCGTGACATTGTCACCAAATGGATCGACTGTCCAACAGAATTATCTTTAAGTGTTGTCAATCTTTCCTCACGAGTTGATTTCCCACTTGAAATCTTCTCTACCATTGGTATCCACTCCCACTGATACAAGATTTGCTAAAAGTCTAAATCCATTTACAAATGGACCCCTATCCGGCCCTTCCATAATGGATTCAGAACAACGTTCATATCTTATTCTGAACAACTGATGAAAGAACGCGCGGTTAAATTGTTCCTAAGGTCCTTCCATTGACGCAACATTTCACTACTAACGGTGGTGGTTGACTCCCACTATTGTAACTTTGCTCCGCTGAGTCAAGAAAATTTTAACCCAAATTTTCATTTCTAGTTAACCACACTCCATTATATGTCCAAGCTTTTGAATATATTACCTTCGTTGGGTAACACACACAATTCCCGAATTTTTAGAATTTTAGTTGATGACTCTCCTCAAGTTTCCCTTTTGACCCTCTCCCAAGCGCACCACGTTGGGTGGATCAAATTTGTCCTCACTTTCGACTATAAAAGCACGTGGAATTTGTAGGCTGCGTCCTTGCTGTCTTTACAGTCCTGGCCTCTCGTGCCATAGTAGGGGTGACATCGACTACGGTCATCATCCTCGAATATACTTTACAACCTCAACTAAGCCCTGCCTCCTGCTGCCCACCTAACGGCCCTCGTCTGACATCCTTCATCGCCCGGAACACGCACACATCCGAACGCAAATAGAATTCACTAATATACATACGTTATAGCAGGCGAGCGAAATCTCACCAAATAAATCAACAATCCTATACATAGGGCTCTATATCAAACAAAGCAATGCTAAAAGCATAATAAGCCGCACAGATCCTAAAGGACACTAGAACCTGGCTCTGATACCACCTGTAACATCCCGCCTAATTAAATACCAGGTGATCAGTCCTTTATTAAATTAAAAATCAAGATGACTGGTTGGTTCATTCTTAGCATCACTATCGCAAAATAATATTTCCAATTTGAACACCCTAAATAATTAAGCTAAGTGTCAAAATAATTTAAAGTCATAGTTTCATTTTATTAAATTCCAATATAAAAACCTTTTTAATAATTAACAGTTTAAGAATCATATAAATGCTAAAGATGGAAATTAACACGCAAGAATTTAAACCATCTAAATAAACCAATCCAAGTTTAAGAACCACAAATGAACTCATCATGACAATAACTCTTAAAGAGTACTGAATACTGGAAATATAAATAAACATAAATCTCTGACAATTCCAAACGGAATAGGAAAACGGGCGACACTTGCCCTTAACTATGAAGAACTAAAATAGGAACTGAATCGATGAAGAGGTTGTCTAAAGCAAAGGCATGCAACTTCCACATAAGCTACACCACGTCCAATCCAAAGAACTTATGCAAGATGCCCCTGTAGCTGGGCACCTGTAATATATATATATATATATATATATATATATATATATATATATATATATATATATATATATATATATATACACACACACAAGAGAGAGAGAGAAATGACAGAAAATGGGTTAGAGCCCGAGTGTAAAACACTTTTAAAAATAGTTTAGCAAGTATTTAAAATACTTACCGGCTAATATAACCAATGTGTTAGTATGGGACACTCTCTTGAGAATTCTCACCTCTCAGCTAGTGTGCACGCTTACCCTACTACTGATCACATAAGTCTATCTGACTTATTTTTCCATAAAGTTCTATCCCGAGAAGTACTAAGGCCATAATATTTAGTTTTAAAAATCATTCTCTTCCATATTCTTACGTTACTTAGAACCACTTAGTACCGTTACCAAATTCACGAACACTTGTTATAAAAGTGAAGTATTTATTCATTTCTTAACTACTTATACACACAGTAGAAAGTTTCCTTATATATATATATATATATATATATATATATATCAATCACTCATATAATATATATACTATCGGCACCCCACATAAATCTATGGTGCTAGCATACACTGCTATCAAGTCCCCATATCACTCAAACTAAGGAAAATACTAGTTCGGAATCACTCTCGAACTATATTAACACAATACACAAACAAATGGAGGCGAAGCATAGTTCCAAGTCCTAAGAGGTCAGCATATACCGTCACGTCTCTTAGAACATCTGACAATCATTCTCAGATAGTCTGTATCGAGGATACTATCTTCTAGGGTACGAGTCCATATCCCCCCATAAAGGTCCAATCGAGATAAGATTGTCCCGGCACGGAAACCTCCATGATAGCAAGTAGCCTGGATATGATTTTTACACAGATACATAATATAAGCACAGTCACACAGTCATATATATAAATATTCACATTTTCTAAATTAGCCCACGACCCATAATTATAATTATCCGTTCTTAGCACAATTTACTCAATTATCTCGCATAACGAATTCGTCTCTTTTATTCTCATTTATAATTTATTTCATACATACTTCTCATCTCTCGAAGTATTCAATCTCACTAAGTATAATTTCAGTAGGTATACCCTCACTTACCTTCTAGTCTAAATCTTTCACGAGTCTCCATCTTTTAGTAAACGTACGCATAATTTTCAATGTATGAATAACTCCCTGTTAACCCACAATTTCATCTCAAATTAATTCCACTCAACGAAGTCTACTTAGACCCTACTGGTCCTCTTCATAACCCATTATACTATTTAAAAGATATTCAAGGGTTCCCACATATTATAACTGGATTTAAACAAAAGGTTAAAAATATGCACTTTTCTAGGAGGGATCGATTGATCGTGGAATGGGGTCGATCGATCGATCATCGATCGATCAATGCTCTTGGTTGATCGATCGATTAAGCAGTTCTTGCCCAGTTTTTTGCAATTTTCAACCTACGGCTTCAACCATTTTAACCCCTCAAAACATAGATAATTTCATCCCAAGCTCCCATCAAAGTAATCCAAATGTATAAGCAATGTACATAACCAAGTTCTAATGTAACGACATCAATAAATCCTCAACTAATCAATCAAAAAGGGGTTTAATCTCAGATTTCTTTATAAAACCAAATTTTACATGAATAATCACAAACCTCTATTTAAATGCATATTTTCTTCCCAAATATCATACTAAACTCGTGGTTAATCCTCTACATATGATCAAGATTTTAAACTATATGGATTATCCCTACAAGACATATAAATTCTATTCTAAAACATATAATTCTTCAATTAAAACATATGATTTTCATTCCTAGACTAACATGGAAGGTATATTAACTTGGAAATCAACAAGATAGATACTTTCCTGGGATTTAAGGATATGATTTGTTGATGAAAAAGATATGGTTGTGTTCCTCGTCGTGCGATCTACGTTTTGGTGGTGGTGGTGGTGCAATCGGGTGAGTTCTAGGCCTTGGATTGCTTGAAAACTCTTCACCTTCTTCTCTAATGGTGGGCTTAGGTTTTGTGCTTGTTAAACCTAAGAGACAACTCCAAATGGCTGATATATTCAAGAAAATTCGTATGTTTAACTACGCCAAAATACAAAATGTCTATAATACCCTCTCGGGATGTCAATTAGGCCTAAAAACTCCCCGAGACCCAAACTAAACCCCCAGGTACACTTTTCTGACTATCTCGACCCTTCCGAACACTTTGGTGCACTTGAAACGACCATATGGACGACTTATAATATATTCACTTTAATAATAATAATTTAGTCCTGACACGATAGAGGCGCGTCCCGACTTTAATTTTCATAATTGCCATATTATTCACTTGTGACAATACTAATAAAATCAATCTCATATATTACTTTACTCATCCATTAATATTCAACAAATTCCCTATAATTACTAACTCTCATCACGCTAGTAAATATTTAAAATTAAATTTCGGATTAATATTAAATTAATATCTCAATTAAATTTAATAAATTCTCAATTTTAAAAGCCATAAAAATACGGGGTATCACATACTTCCCCCCTAATAATGGAATTTCGTCCCAAAATTCGAAAACTAAGGCATGCCCGGTAAAAATAGATCTAGATACTTTATTAATACACAAAACAGATTTTTGGGTAAGGCGAATTTCTATAGTCCCCCCCCCCCCCCCCCTTGCCTTACAATAAGCTTATTTAACACTCTCAATACTAACAGTTATAGAGTCACACCTTAATAATGGCACTTCACATTGTGATCCAATCCGTTGCTATACGGATAAGACGAGCCTACACATCATTGTCCCCCATTGTCTCAATATTATTGGGAGGCCGCACCTCACTACTTAACAATCACTCGCATTTATCTAATCACAAAACTCTCTTTGTGATAGAAACCATGCGGGAAATTGACCACTCTTGTCGGGTTCAATGATCCCATTCTAGTTCAAAAAAAATACCAGGAAGAACCTCTTACCGGCGCGATTCTTATTTTCAAAGAAAGGTTGGGGACATTGTCTAATAGTGTATACCACCCAAAAGAATAATAATCACTTTCTTTTAGGTTAACTTGTTCCAAACATTCCAAGGGACTCGTGACCTTACCTTGAAGTTGGCCCCCCATCTAAGAAATTTCACATAAATGCTCTCTTCTACTTTTGGAATCGTAGGTTTGCTACAAAATTCTCTGGTTGATCCTCTCGTTCCAACCGAAATCTATCTATGAGCGGTTCCCGCGGAGACTACTCGCTATGTCCCGCTCAACATCAACTTCTACTTGTAATGGCTCACATAAGTGACACTTAATACTCCCCTTCTTTCCTTAGCGTATACCGAAAGTTCCGACCCATGCACTTTTCTCCACGATGTGTACTTCTGAACCTTTATACCTTACTGACATCATAATTCAACCTCCGCTCAAGTTGATTTCCACACTTGACAAGGTAATGCTCCGCTCTGAGTGTTTTCCATAATAGTTAAGCTTTATCCTTCTCAAGGAATACCCTTAAATGGCTTCCCATAGCCTTCTAACTAAATTCGTGTCGTACACGTATATATGTAACACCCCGCCCGCCCGGGGAGATCCAACGAAGCGCTACTCGATAAAACAAAACTAATCCACAATATAATAAGGCATAGAGCATCTAAATAAAATCCCAGAAAATAAGAGAAATCACCAATCTCAATCTCTTCAAATTAATACAACAATATCTCTCGAAATAATATAAATCACCAATGCTTTATACAACATAATAAAATAATACAAATCTTCCAAAAATATTCTTCCCAAAACAATCCGTGCTTAATCCACTCTACCAGTTCCACTTTGTTATGTCGTTCTCACAAACATATATTCCATGCATCTATTCCCATATCTCTTCAGCTTGAACGATTCAAGCAACAGCTAACCAGGATGCCTACACACCTTATAAGCCGTGCATACTGGTGTAATCATCACCTACGCTTCACACATAACACCCAATTCTTTATTTCCCTTGTGCTCACAATGTGTTTTACAACACTTGGGTACTCTTAAACCTCCTCATCATCATCCCACCCTTCGATTGGATGATAAAACAAAACTTCCAAAGTTTCCTTACCACACAACTGGCCCCACTGGCCTTAAATCGTCACTTAAATTTAACTTACAATCAATATTACCGGCTCCTATGACAACCTAGGTACTAGACTCATGGTTTAATGAACAAACATCTCTTTACTTTCAACCTTACGCTAAGTTTCATGCGTGGGATGTCTCACAAAGGAAAATCCAAATAAGGACCCTCCCGACACACTACTACCTAGCGTAGTTGATTATCGAAATCCGTTGGGTCCTCCGTCCATAACCTATACTCTTGTATTCAGTCTTTTGACAGAAAAAAAAACTGCATCTCCTTCCGCGATTTGTACTGAAATAATTAATTATTACCAAGCGCATTATTGCTTAGTATTGGTGGTAATCACATTCCATAAACCTTGTACGTATACAATCGAGACTCTCTGAATCCCATTCCCAATAATATGAATATAAGTCTTAACTTTCACATTCCCAAAGGATAAATATAACAATGCGCTCCTCCTACCATTAAGTCCTGAGCGTTACATATAATAATGAGTGAAATATTTCAGCCCAACGGTAAACCTAATACACACTGAATCATAATAACAAAGTCCCTAAACACCCCGGGATTAAACGTATTTATACCACTATACCCTTCGAAGTCGCTATAGTATATATAAAATGAGTGCGAGCCTGACCCTCTTGAAGCATCTTATAACTTTGACTTACTTAAGTCTATATTGTATAAGTGTTCAACTAATTTGGAAATAGTGACAAAATTGGTTGTCTAACCTAGAATCCAAAGAACCTCAGAATTATTCTCTCTAATCCTCTTCAATGATCCAAACAAGGTATAATTGAATCAGACTACACACATTAGAAGTGCATACATGTGTATATATTGCTCATAATTGATTGTGTGATAAATTCCCCTTAATATGTTGTTTTAATAATTTTTGGGAATTTTTAAACATTTTTAAAATAATGGTTTCTTAAATAAAAGTGTTTTTATAAACTTTGTGGGGTTAAAATCCTTTTATGAAAACTTTGTTTTTCAATAAAATGTTTGATTGGGTAGAATATCAAAGCGTTAGAGACTTCAGGGTGTTACCTGTAATTACTTTTGACGCGCGTTTGCCAGCCAATAGAATGCCAACACTTGTCACGTTCCTGATATCTCATTTTGTGTTTGTTTTGTGAGAGAACTGCCTGGTGTGTTGTGGATCGTTAGATCAAATCTTATCTATGGCCTGCATGCGTTTTAAGTCTATCCTTGTGCTATCTCTATGGACCAATCACATTCAGTTTAACCACCGCTATTTTACCACCCTTGGATCATGTCAACATAAGGAAGACTGGATCTCAACCATTGATTTCGATCAGCAATCCAGAACCTTCTTTGCCTCCTATTTAAACCCTCTTATTCTCAACCTTTTGGAACTTTTGGCAGTCGTCCAAATTGAGAGAAAATAAGAGAGAAGAGAGAAGAGAGAAGTGAGAGAGAAGAGAGAAAAGAAAAGAGAGAAGAGAGAGAAAGGGAAATGTGTTAGAGAAACCCTAATCCTAATCCTAAACAACTTCAAATCATCTTCAAACCTTCGTACTTACAAAACCCCAAACACAACCTTGAGTGTTTGAGAGAGAGTTGTGTTACTGGTTTGTTCATTTGAAGCTGTAACCTCTTGATCTGTGATCTTATTACCAACTTAAACATTTTTGTGAAGATCTGTATTTCTTTATCATAGAAATCTTAGATCTACACTTTGCATGTTATATTTCACTAGATCTGCATATTTCTTTCTCGTTTTAAGAAAATCTTTGCTGATTCAGATCTGTAAATATTTTATGGTTTCTGTTCTTACGAAACAAAACCTTGACCTAGTTGGATTCTCACTTGGAGATTTTCAATCTCAAAAATATTTTTAAAACTGAGATTGATTAAGATCTTGACTGATTTTGAAGCAAGATATCCGTGGAATCTGGGATAAATTAAAGATAAAAAAGGTTTCAAGTTCTGTAAGAAAGAAAGAAAAGAAAATCAATGCATATAGTCTTTATATGTAATTTTTCTAGGACTGTCTGTAAAAACTAAGCGTGTGTGAGTTCATGCATGTGTTTAGAAATCACATCACAAACACTTAATACACTACCACACTGGAAGTGTTGTGAATAAGATCAAAGATTATTGAGTCGACGCAAGGAAGCTAAAGAAAAAGGGAAGTTATCAAACTGGAAGAACATCATCAACAATCAGATCTAAGAGAAGTTAGAAGGACACCAAGTGGGGTATATTCCTAAACTTAGAATAGGCTGAGTTGTGTGCATGTATGTTGTATTGTTTGTAACTGCTATTTGTTTTTAGTGGATTTTTACTTTCGTGACTTAGAAGTCACCGTGGATGTTTCCTCTATTGGGAGAGGTTTTACCACGTTAAAAATAGTGTGTTCTGATTATCTTCATCTCCTCATCTCATTCTATAGTGTGCTGAATTTTTGAAACTATCTTAGTTTTAAAACTGATTACAAAGTCTTGGTTATTCTCGTACATAAGTTTTTGTAAACACATCTTGTTGTTTATCATTTTTATTTTTAAAAGAAAAGGGTTTCTTCAACAAACATCTCGGAGTTGCTTATACAGTTTAATTTTTGTATTAAACGACATTAGCAACGTTTTTCAATTGGTATCAGAGCCCTGTAAACTTTTATTTCAAAAAGATCTTGTGTTTCTAAAATCGTTTTCTGAAAAATCCTAACTATGGACGAGAAGAATGAAAGGTTTGGTAATCTGTCCAGACCTCCACTCTTTGATGGAAACAACTTTGCTTACTGGAAAGTAAGAATGGTTTCCTTCATCCAAGGGACTTTAGGAGATGATGTCTAGGACATTAATGAAAACGAATATACTTATCCTACTAAAACAGCCACTGAAGGAAGTGATGAGAGGGTAAAGAAAATCTTAAATGAGTTTACCCAAGAAGAGAAAACTATTTCTCGTAATAACAATAAAGGCAAGAATGCCATCTTTATGTCTATTAATGAGTATGAGTTCAAGAGAATCTCATCTTGTGCCACTTCTAAGGAAGCTTGGGACACATTAATCAATACCTATAAAGGAGACTCCAGAGTTAAAGCTGCTAAAACTCAAATGCTTACCCAGCAGTACAACTCTTTAATTATGTCTGACTCTGAGTCGTTTGACGACTTTTATATGAACCTAACTGATATAGTTACTAAGTTGCATGCTAATGGTATTACATATGATAGGAATGAGATTGTTTCTAAAATTCTAAGATCATTACCACAAAAGTTTGACAGCAAAAGGTATGCTATTGAGGAGATGAGTGATCAAAACCTCACCCCTGAGTTACTCAGTAGCAAACTTAGGACTGTGCAAATGGAATTAGACTTTAAGAAACAATTAAATCAGTCTCAAAGAAAACATCCCAACTCTAACTTGAGTTTTTCCTCTAAAATATCTAAACATGAGACTAATCTAACCAACTGTGACTCTGATGAGGAGTGTGATATAGACAAACTAGATAATCAGATTGCCTTAATGTCTAAACAATTTAAGAAAATTGTTAAATTTAGAAACAAACAGGCATCTAAACAAGGCAAGCCTAATTATCCAACTGTGTCTAATCCCAAACCTCATGAGAGAGGTGTTGACAAACATCCTAAGGACAACAACATCAGATCTAACAGAGATCTTAAAAAGATTGAATGTTTTAGATGTGGGAAACTAGGTCACATTGCTCACGATTGCAGAGTTAATTTGAATAAAACCAACACACACAATAGAGCCAATGTCTGTAAAACTTGGGATGATTCAAGTGACTCTGATGAAGAGGAACTTGAGTCATCAAATGTACTTGACCCTTGCATGTCTTTTTTTGCTAAGATCATTTACAATGATGATATGCCTGTGTGTGATAATGATACTTCTACTCCTGCTTTTGTGAATACTGCTTTGACTGGCCTAGATGCCTTGTTATCTGAAAATGTTGCTAGCTCTAGTTCCGTGTGTGTGAGTCAAAGAGATCTCGATAACGACGATGTAAATGGGTGCGTGAGTACTAAAACTGAATCGTTAGGGGTCACTACACACACTTCACTTAGCGACTCAGACACAGATGACCTCCCAGATATTCATACTTTGTATGCTAAGACTTTTAAAAAAGGCACTAGACTGGAGAAGAATGTTAGAGACCTGACTAAGAAATTAGATGATCTAAGTCTTATTGTGAAGCTGAATGCCGAAGAGTACACTAACCAGTGTCTGACACATCAATCTGAGATTGAAACTTTTGATCAAAAATTAAAAGAGTTGACCAAAACTAATGAAACCCTAGAAATGATTTACAAGGGAACATTATTAGAACTGGAGGAAGCAAAAACAAAGACATCAACTGTTTTCAAAAAAATTTCTAAGTTTGAAAACAATTCAAATTGTTTCACTAACTTTGTTGTTGACTCCAAGACCAATTCTGATGATAGAACCGGCATTGGATTCTGCCCTAAGAATAAACCACAAACTAAAAATCTTGAACCTATTAAGTTTGTGTCTGGGGGAAAAAAACCAATCGAAACATGTCCAGATTTTCATTTTATTAAAAAGGAATATGATCAAAAGAAACAACAGAAAGACATTGGAGAGTTTAGTAACTCTAAGGCTGACAGTACACTTGAGACTAAATACGTCTGTCCTTTGTTCAGAAAGGCTGAATCTACCTTTAAGACCATACCTCCTAGGAATAAGACTTCTGAACAGAATCCTGTTAAACCCATCTTTAGAACTTTCCCTATGGAAGTACACCCCTCAAGCAATCAATATTGCTCATACTGTGACATTTATGGTCATTCTTTTGAAGGTTGTTATGCTAGGCGTCTAAACACCCCTGTGTACAACACCCCTGTTTACAAGAACTTTAACTATTCTAGGCAAAATCGTAACCATTATGTCCTTCCAAGGCAACCTGACAAGAACTCTAACTACAGGAATAGAAAGACCAAAACTAAGAGTTCATTTAAGAGAAAGGCTCCCAGAAACTTTCCTAAACCAAAAGCTCAACCTTTCGACAAAAATCAGTTTGTTGCTCCAAATATTTTTCGACAAAAATATGCTTCTCAAAAATTTTATCAAATGAGAGCAAACTTGCGCAAAATTAAAACTAGAGCTATTTGGGTTAGAAAAGATGATCTTGCACCCCAAATGAAGTGTAACATTGTTATCACTGCCTTAAAGGCTGAACACACTTCATCTGGTTGGTACCTAGATTCAGGATGCTCCAAACATATGACAGGAGATGAAACCAAACTCTTAAACAAAACTAGATTTGCTGGTGTTAAAGTAGTTTTTGGTGACGAAGTTTCATCCCAGATCATAGGTAAAGGAACCCTAAAAGAAGAGGGAATGCCTATTTTGGAAAATATACTTTTAGTTAAAAGCCTTAAAGCCAACCTCCTAAGTATATCACAATTTTGTGACTCAGACCATACTGTTACCTTTTCAAAGAACAATTGCAAAATTCTAAATGATAAAGGTGAATGCATTATTACCAGGTTTAGAACAGCTGACAATTGTTATACTGTCAAGACTAGTTCTGAAACCTGTAACATTGTCAGAATGGATGACAATGAAATCTGGCATAATCGTATGGGTCACCTAAGTTATGATATCCTTGGTAGATTGTCTAGTCAAGAGATTGTTAGAGGAATTCCTAAAATTAAACCTATTTCCAGTGTTGTCTGTGGTCATTTCCAGGAAGGAAAAATAGTTAAGACTTCGTATAAAAAAGTTAAAGACATTCTCACCTCTAGACCTTTAGATCTCATCCATATGGACCTTATTGGTCCCCTAGAACTGTTAGTCTTTGTGGACACAGTGATATCCTTGTCATGGTTGATGATTTCACACGATTTACTTGGGTTGCCTTCTTGAAATATAAATCTGACACGTTTCAGAATTTTTTAAAAATTTTACTAAGAATTGAAAATGAGAAGGACACACAAGTCAATCGCATTCGTAGCGATAGCGGGGGAGAGTTCATAGACACGGGAATAGTTGAATATTGTGACTACAACGGTTACAAACACGAATTTAGTGCCCCTAAGACACCTCAGTAGAACGGTGTTGCGGAAAGAAAAAACCGAAATCTTCAAGAGATGGCACGTGTCATGTTGTATGCCAATTCTCTACCTAAGTACTTTTGGGTAGAATCTATTAGAACTGCATATCATATCATTAATCGGGTTTACCTTAGGAAAAACACTAAACAAACCCCTTATGAGTTGTGGTACGGTAAGAAGCCTAATCTGAAATATCTAAGAACTTTCGAAAGTCAGTGTTATATCTGTAAAGACAGAGAACATTTGTCTAAATTCGTGACGCGTGGTGATAAAGCCATCTTTTTAGGTTACTCACCAAACAGTCGTGCTTATCGTATATACAATCTGCGTACTAAGACCCTTATGGAGTCGATAAATGTAATTATAAGCGACACTATTGTTGAAAATAAGATATCTGAATCACCTATTGTGGTTGAATCTGAAAATGATTTCAAAAATGATTCACTAGAAATAGATGACTCATTACCTATTGAGAGTCCAGAAGTACCTGGCTGGGTCTCTAAAGATCATCCCATTGACAACGTGGTCGGTAATCCTAATGAGCCAGTCCATACTAGATCCCAGTTAAGAAATTATGCTAATTATGCATGTTTCGTCTCCCTTGTGGAACCGAAAAATGTTAATGAAGCATTGAATGACACACACTGGATTTCTGCTATGCAGGAAGAACTTTTACAATTTGTCATTCACGATGTCTGGTATCTTGTACCGCGGCCTCAAAACAAAAATGTTATTGGCACACGTTGGATCTTTAAGAACAAATCTGACGAAAATGGGGTAATCCTTAGAAACAAAGCTAGACTAGTTGCTCAAGGTTACTCACAAATAGAAGGGATAGATTTTAATGAGACATTTGCCCCAGTCACTCGTCTTGAATCTGTTCGACTTCTTTTCGCCATAGCGTGTCACTTAAAATTTACACTTTATCAAATGGATGTCAAGTCTGCCTTCCTCAATGGAATTCTATCCGAAGAGACGTATGTAGAATAACCCAAAGGGTTCATTGACCCAAAATACCCAGACCATGTCTTTCGTCTAAAAAAGGCTTTGTATGGCTTAAAACAAGCTCCTAGAGCTTGGTATGAACGCCTTTCCAACTTTTTGTTGGATAAGGGTTTTAAGAGAGGAGTTAATGACCAGACCCTCTTTGTCAAACATTTTGACAAACACATTATTATAGCCCAAGTCTATGTAGACGACATCATCTTTGGGTCTACTTCAACATCTGAAGTTAAATCCTTTTCTGCTATTATGCATAAGGAGTTTTACATGTCCCTTATGGGGGAGCTACAGCTTTTCTTAGGATTTCAAGTGAAACAGAATTCTGATGGATTATTTGTCTCTTAAACCAAGTATGCCTTCGATCTTGTTAAGAAATTAGGTTTAGATAATGCTAAAGTTGCCAAAATGCCCATGAGTACTACTGTTAAATTATGTAAAGATGAAAATGGAAAGTCAGTTGATTCCACACTTTATCGTAGTATGATTGGTAGCCTACTCTATCTAACTGCCTCACGACCAGATATAATGTATGCTGTATGTCTGTGTGCTCGTTACCAGAATAACCCTAAAGAGATCCATTTATCTTGCGTAAAACGTATTATAAAGTACATAAAAGGCACTCTTAATCTTGGACTTAGGTACACTAATGATACCTGCAGCACCATCAAAGGGTATACTGATGCTGATTGGGTCGGTTGTACGGATGATTGTAAAAGTACATCAGGTGCCTGTTATTATGTCGGCTATAATTTAGTAGGTTGGAGTAGCAAAAAATAGAATTGCACATATTTATCTACGGCTGAGTCCGAATATATAGCAGCAGGATGTTGCTGTGCTCAATTGTTATGGATCAAACAAATGTTAAGCGACTATGGGATTAAAGAAGATCAGTTACAATTATATTGTGACAATGAAAGCGCTATTAACATCTCTAAAAACCTGGTTCAACACTCGCGAACTAAGCATATCAAAATAAGACATCACTTTATACGCGAACTTGTTGAGACTAAGGAGTTAGAAATTCATTACCTACCTACTGATTTGCAACTCGCAGACATGTTCACTAAACCTCTAGACTATAACAGATTTCTGTATTTGCATAATTCTATAGGTATGGTATGTGCTGATTAATCTCTTAAGACCTTAATTTTTTCCCTTTGTCCATTTGAGACAAAATGGGGGAGAAATTTGAGTCTTACGGGTTCATTATTTTGTTCACATTTCATCTAAACTGCTTGATCTTAGTGTGCATATTTGTAGGAACCTCTTCTACAGATTTTCTACCTTTTCTAGTGCACAAATTTGTAAATAGTTGAGTTATGTAATTTTTGACTTTCTAGGAAATGGGTAGATAATATCTTTTGTATAGGACTAGGTTTTATTTTTTTGGTTCCCTAAGAATTTCAGCTAACTCAAAGGAGATTTTGTCTCATATTTCCAAAGGGGGACCTTATACCTTTGACTTACTTAAGTCTATATTGTATAAGTGTTCAACTAATTTGGAAATAGTGACAAAATTGGTTGTCTAACCTAGAATCCAAAGAACCTCAGAATTATTCTCTCTAATCCTCTTCAATGATCCAAACAAGGTATAATTGAATCACACTACACACATTAGAAGTGCATACATGTGTATATATTGCTCATAATTGATTGTGTGATAAATTCCCCTTAATATGTTGTTTTAATAATTTTTGGGAATTTTTAAACATTTTTAAAATAATGGTTTCTTAAATAAAAGTGTTTTTATAAACTTTGTGGGGTTAAAATCCTATTATGAAAACTTTGTTTTTCATTAAAATGTTTGATTGGGTAGAATATCAAAGAGTTAGAGACTTCAGGGTGTTACCTGTAATTACTTTTGACGCGCGTTTGCCAGCCAATAGAATGCCAACACTTGTCACGTTCCTGATATCTCATTTTGTGTTTGTTTTGTGAGAGAACTGCCTGGTGTGTTGTGGATCGTTAGATCAAATCTTATCTATGGCCTGCATGCGTTTTAAGTCTATCCTTGTGCTATCTCTATGGACCAATCACATTCAGTTTAACCACCGCTATTTTACCACCCTTGGATCAAGTCAACATAAGGAAGACTGGATCTCAACCATTGATTTCGATCAGCAATCCAGAACCTTCTTTGCCTCCTATTTAAACCCTCTTATTCTCAACCTTTTGGAACTTTTGGCAGTCGTCCAAATTGAGAGAAAATAAGAGAGAAGAGAGAAGAGAGAAGTGAGAGAGAAGAGAGAAAAGAAAAGAGAGAAGAGAGAGAAAGGGAAATGTGTTAGAGAAACCCTAACCCTAATCCTAAACAACTTCAAATCATCTTCAAACCTTCGTACATACAAAACCCCAAACACAACCTTGAGTGTTTGAGAGAGAGTTGTGTTACTGGTTTGTTCATTTGAAGCTGTAACCTCTTGATCTGTGATCTTATTACCAACTGTAGGAGGGTAGTGAGACTGGGGTCTATGAATAACTGGAAAGGGTGAGGCGTGACCCACTCCAATGGACACTGTCTGCAAGTCTTCAAGGTCTCCTGTGCAACTTCTGAAGAAAACTTCTCCTTCTGGTAACAATGGAACTCAAGCTTCAACTCACTCCCTGCAAGAAGATGAACTTTCACAGCAAAAATAGTAATTTTCTCAAGGGAAACACCTGAGAGTGATGGCTGTCAGTGGGGAGTGAAGGAACAAGGCACTTAGCACTAAGAGAATGAGCAGGGAGAGAATACTAGGTAGGTCTGGTGATATTTTAGCAGAGTAACAGTGCAATTTTTCTTATCTTTTCTTTTTTGACCTTGCCCAGAGGTCTATTTATACATGGGCGTAAGGGGTGAGCTGGCGATTTTGGGCGCCAAAATTGAGAGAGTTGGTGGGGAACAATGTCTGAAGTGTACCATTTGTCCCTACCTGCAGGCAGCCTACCTGTCCCCTCTGCAGGCGCCACCTGGCACCGACCAAAACTCAAAAAGCACATATGTCCCCTAATGGAGACAAAATAGCAGATTTGGTAGTTATCTTTTGAAACGGTAACTTGTGGTGCAATTTTGCAAATCTTTGAGAGAGAGGACCTTAAGGCCTCACTCCCTCTAAAAAGTGTTATTTTTCTTGAGAGAGACCTCGAGGACCCCCTCTTCTGGAAAAGTCATTTTTCTTGTAAAGAGTTTATTTCTTGTGCGTAGCCTCGAGTGACTTATGGGTCTTCCTACTAGTATTCTCTCAATCCTATAGTGCTAAGTGGTTGAGCTTGCTCAACATACCTTGTCCCTCAGCCGCCAAGCCAAAACTCCCAGGAGGTCCCGACGCGCCTGTTCGAGCCCTGCTTGCTCGACTAGGCAACCTGTGCAAGAAAGTAAAGTGTTAGTGCTGTTGTTCATTTAGAGCCTGCTGTTTCATGATGAAAACTCCTGTAGCAGCACTTCTCGAATAACATTTCTGCAGTGACCCCTGCAGTGGCGCCGACCCTTGTTGTGGCGCCGACGCTCGAAGCGGCGCCGACGCTCGGAGTGGTGCTGACGTCCGAGGTAGCGCTGATGCTTGAATCGACGCTGACATGTGAGGCGGCGCCGACCCTTGTCCCGGCGCCGACGCTCGAAGTGACGCCGACGCGTGAGGCGGCGCCGACCCTTGTCCCGACGCCGATGCTCGAAATGGCACCGACGCTCGAAGTGGCGCTGACGCTTGAGGTAGCGCTGAGGCTTGAATCCGCGCTGACAGGTGAGGTGGCGCCGACCCTTGTTGCGGCGCCGACGCTCGAAGTGGCGCTGACGCCTGAGGTAGCGCTGAGGCTTGAATCCGCGCTGACAGGTGAGGCGGCGCCGACCCTTGTTGCGGCGCCGACCCTCGAAGTGGCGCCGACCCTTGTTGCGGTGCCGACGCTCGAAGTGGCGCCGACGCTCGAAGTGGCGCTGACGCGTGAGGCGGCGCCGACCCTTATCCCGGCGCCGATGCTCGAAATGGTGCCGACGCTCGAAGTGGCGCTGACGCCTGAGGTAGCGCTGAGGCTTGAATCCGCGCTGACAGGTGAGGCGGCGCCGACCCTTGTTACGGCGCCGACGCTCAAAGTGGCGCCGACGCTCAAAGTGGCGCTGACGCCTGAGGTAGCGCTGAGGCTTGAATCCGCGCTGACAGGTGAGGCGGCGCCGACCCTTGTTGCGGCGCCGACGCTCGAAGTGGCGCCGACCCTTGTTGTGGCGCCGACGCTCGAAGTGGCGCCGACGCTCGAAGTGGCGTTGACGCCTGAGGTAGCGCTGATGCTTGAACCGGCGCTGACATGTGAGGCGGCGCCGACCCTTGTTGTGGCGCCGACGCTCAAAATGGCGCTGACGCTTGCGGTGGCGTAGAGACTTGCTGCGGCGCGGACACTTGCAGCGGCGTAGAGACTTGCCGCGGCGCCGACACTTGAAGCGGCGCAGACACCTGAAGTGGCACCGACCCGTGTAGCGGCGTAGAGACTTGCCGTGACGCCGACACTTGCGGCGGCGCTGACACTCGAAGCGGTGCCGACCCTTGCAGCGGCGTAGAGACTTGCCGCGGCGCCGATACTTGCAGCGTCGTTGACACTTGCAGCGACGCTGATACTTGCAGTGGCGCTGGGGGTTCCTGATGAATATGAGTTTCTGCCGGGACCCTGGGGGGTTCCCGCCCAGTATGAGTTTCTACCGGGACCCGGGGGTTCCTGCTCAATATGAGTTTCTACCGGGACCCCGGGGGGGTTCCTGCTCAATATGAGTTTCTGTCGGGACCCTGGGTTTCTTCTCAGTATTTTTAATAAAATAATATTTTTACTTTTTTTTATAGGTAGACACCCTTCTACATTAGCCCCTCGTGCAAAGTCTTTTGTGTTGGGTAAACCAAAAGGCTTTGTACGCCATAAATTCTTTTATTTTCTGGGACCCTAGGATTTCTTCATCATTCCCCTTAGGGTCATTAAATGTTATGTCACTTCATCCCAAGTTTTGTAAATGAGGACACTTATAGTGGACCTCCTTATCTCAGTATAAACTTGGGCGGAGGAGTATAAACTTGGGCGGAGGGGTTAACTGAAGTGAGCCCCTCACCCTTGGCCTTCTTCTGTGGACTTTCATCTTGGGCGGAGGGGTTACTCGCGGTGTGCCCCTCGCCCCTTTGCCTTCTTCTGTGGCCTTCTATCTGAGGCGGAGGGGTTACTCTCGATGAGCCCCTCGCTCTTGGCCTTCTTCTTGGGCGGAGGGGTTACTCGCGGTGAGCCCCTCGCCCTTGGCCTTCTTCTGGGGCCTTTCATCTTGGGCGGAGGGGTTGCTCGCGACGGGCCCCTCGCCCTTGGCCTTCTTCTGCGGTCTTCCATCTTCTTAGGCGGAAGGGTTGCTCGCGGTGAGCCCCTTGCCCTTGGCCTTCTTCTGTGACCTTCTATCTTGGGCGGAGGGGTTGCTCGTGGTGTGCCCCTCGCCCTTGGCCTTCTTCTGCGGCCTTCCATCTTGGGAGGAGGGGTTTCTCGCAGTGAGCCCCTCGCCCCTGGCCTTTTTCTGTGGCCTTCCATCTTGGGCGGAGGGGTTGTTCGCGGTGAGCCCCTCACCCTTGGCCTTATTCTGTAGACTTCCTTCTTGGGAAGAGGGGTAACTCGCAGTGAGCCTCTCGCCCCTGGTCTTATTCTGTAGCATCAAGTTTGGGAAGAGAGGGCACTCAAGGTGGATCCCCTCGACCTAGGCTATTTTCTGTCAAACTTGCAATCTTGGGCAGGTGGAGCTACTATAAGTGGATCCCCACACTCCAAGCTATTTTACTATTTGTTCACTTGGTTGAGGACTTCTCAATATTAGCCCCCTCGTGCAGAAGTGTCTTGTAATGTCGAGGGACTTGTGCACGAAACTGTCGTACCTGTTATTTATACTTGGCAGTTGCTCATGACTGTGAGCACTCCAGTGCCCTTAGAGCCTAAGGTGCTCATCTGGAACACCTTATATTTATATTTGGCACTTGCTCAAGACCGTGAGCGCTCCGGTGCCCTTGGAGCCTTAGGTGCTAAACTGTCGCACCTTATACTTATAGTTGGCAGTTGCTCAAGACTGTGAGCGCTCCTATGCCCTTGGAGCCTTAGGTACTAAACTGTCGTACCTTATATTTATATTTGGCACTTGCTCAAAACTGTGAGCGCTCCGGTGCCCTTGGAGCCTTAGGTGCTAAACTGTCGCACCTTATACTTATCGTTGGCAGTTGCTCAAGACTGTGAGCGCTCCTATGCCCTTGGAGCCTTAGGTACTAAACTGTCGTACCTTATATTTATATTTGGCACTTGCTCAAGACTGTGAGCGCTCCGGTGCCCTTGGAGCCTTAGGTGCTAAACTGTCGCACCTTATACTTATTATTGGCAGTTGCTCAAGACTGTGAGTGCTCCTATGCCCTTGGAGCCTTAGGTACTAAACTGTCGTACCTTATATTTATATTTGGCACTTGCTCAAGACTGTGAGCGCTCCGGTGCCCTTGGAGCCTTAGGTGCTAAACTGTCGCACCTTATACTTATTATTGGCAGTTGCTCAAGACTGTGAGCGCTCCTATGCCCTTGGAGCCTTAGGTACTAAACTGTCGTACCTTATATTTATATTTGGCACTTGCTCAAGACTGTGAGCGCTCCGGTGCCCTTGGAGCCTTAGGTGCTAAACTGTCGCACCTTATACTTATAGTTGGCAGTTGCTCAAGACTGTGAGCGCTCCTATGCCCTTGGAGCCTTAGGTACTAAACTGTCGTACCTTATATTTATATTTGGCACTTGCTCATGACTGTGAGCGCTCCGGTGCCCTTGGAGCCTTAGGTGCTAAACTGTCGCACCTTATATTTATACTTGGCACTTGCTCATGACTGTGAGCGCTCCGGTGCCCTTGGAGCCTTAGGTGCTAAACTGTCGCACCTTATATTTATACTTGGAGTTGTTCAATACTTTGAGTTACTCTTTTTTTATATGAGAACCTCAAGATTGAACTTCCCGCTTCTAATTGTGGGGTATTTGCATATGAGATGAACAAGTTAAAATTTTGAAGCTCCCCTCTAACTGCGGGGCACTTGCATATAACTGAGCAAGTAAAAATTTGGACGTTGCCCCTCTAACTGGGGGTACTTGCATATAGCTGAGCAAGTTTAAAATTTTAAAAGTTTCCCCTTTAACTGAGGGGTACTTGCATATGAGAGGAGCAAGTTAAAATTTTGAAGTAGCCCCTCTAACTGCGGGGCACCTTCTCATTTGTAGTGGTGAAGATGTCTGTTGACGACGGGTTGAATTTTGGGGCGAGGACTTGTACTGGTCCCTCGCCACTGCCTGTAATGGAGGGGGTTCCTCGCTTGAAAGTCCCCTAACTGAATTTATTGTGGGTTCCTCGCGCCCACAGGTTATTGAGGGGGGATCCTCGCTTCTGGGTTCCTCACTTGTTACTGTGAATGCGGGGGGTTCCTCGTTGGGTGACTCGACCACTTTTGGTTCCTCAATAATTTTTCAACTATGAGGGATTCCCTACAAGGGCCTTTCGCCACTGAGGGTTCCTCGCGAGAACGCCTACCCAAGAAGGGTTCCTCGCCGCCGCGCAATATTGACAAGGGTTACTCGCGATAACGCCTACCCAAAAAAGGTTCCTCGCCATGACCCTCAATCAAGGTTGGTTCCTCGTGAATTCCATTACGAGCAGGGGTTTGCTCGACAACTGTGGGTTCTTCACCGATGGAAAATATTTTTTGGGGGTTCCTCGCCTCGCCAACTGTTGTTACTATGGAGGCGCGCTGCCAGCCGAGGGTTCCTCGTGACCCCCTTGTTGGTGAGTTCCTTATACACTGATTTGTATTTTGAGAGTTCTTTGAGTACTGCTAACGAGTTACTGGGTTATGTATGTGCTGCCCCAATAGTTGGGGGTTCCTCGCCTGCAGTTCTGTTAGTGGTGGCGACCTCGGGTCCCTCGTGCACTCATGATTTTGTACCGGAGGGCTTAGAACCCAGGGGTTCCTCGTCGAAAGAAATTCCAAATAGGGGGTCTTTGGACGCTACTTAACCAAAAGGGCCATAAGCTGGGTTCCTCATGCGTTATGGGTTCTTAGGGAAGGTTCTTCGCCATTCCCTGATTTGGGTAACTTGGCTAGAGAGGGTTCCTCGCCCCTTATAATTGCGTCATTCCCTCAAACAGTGAGGGGTCCCTCGCCAGTTAGCGTTTTTTCTGCCCAAAGGTGTCTCGCGCGTGAGTTCTATACATGGGCGTTCCTTATTGGAAGATTTGGATTATTTTGTTGGAGATTGTACCTGTGGGTTCCTCGTAATCACAGTCAATCAAGGTGGGTTCCTCGACGGCATTACTGTCCATGGGTTCCTCGATGACATTACCGCCCATGGGTTCCTCGACCGCTGTCGTGAACGGGGGGTGTCTCGACCTCTCATTTCGTCAAGGGTTCCTCGTCGGACCCAATATCCTAGGGTATCTCGACCTTGTATTTCGCCAAGGGTTCCTCGACCTTATGTCGCGTCGAGGGTTCCTCGCGCGTCGACTTCACCTCTACGGGTGTCTCGATATCTGCTAATGTTGATAGAGGTTCCTCGTGCGTCGACCTCATGTCTGAGAGTGTCTCGCCGACTACCAATGCTATCAAGGGTTCCTCATGCACTGATCTCGTGCCCGAGGGTGTCTCGCTGACTCTCAAAGCTACTACGAGCTCCTCACATATTGACCTTGTGGTCCGAGGGTATCTCGCCAACCGCCAATACTAGTAGGAGTTCCTCGCGCGTCGACCTCATGTCTGAGGGTGACTCACTGACTGCCAATGTTAATAGGGGTTCCTCGCCCATGAGTTCCTCGCTCCTCGACTTCCCATCCGGGGGTCTCGACCTGTGATGAGTGTCTAGACGCGGAGGGTTCCTTGTCTATCGGAACCAGTGTTGGAGAGAGGGGGGTCTCGACGACCATGATTTTTTTATTTTTGCTGAAGAAGAGTGTCTCGACGCCCATGATTTTTTGCTGAAGAAGGGTCTCTCGACGCCCATGATTTTATGCTGAAGGAGGGTCTCTCGACGCCCATGATCTTTGCTGAAGAAGGGTCTCTCGACGCCCATGATTTTTACTGAAGAAGGGTCTCTCGACGCCCATGATTTTTACTGAAGAAGGGTCTCTCGACGCCCATGATTTTTGCTGAAGAAGGGTCTCTTGACGCCCATGATTTTTTGCTGAAGAAGGGTCTCTCGACGCCCATGATTTTTACTGAAGAAGGGTCTCTCGACGCCCATGATTTTTACTGAAGAAGGGTCTCTCGACGCCCATGATTTTTGCTGAAGAAGAGTCTCTCGACGCCCATGATTTTTTGCTGAAGAAGGGTCTCTCGACGCCCATGATTTTTACTGAAGAAGGGTCTCTCGACGCCCATGATTTTTGCTGAAGAAGGGGGGTCTCGACCCATGGTTTGCCACGAGGCGACCCTACGTCCGAGGATCCCTCGCCAGTTACCTTGGATTCTTCGAAAAACCTAGTTGCCTTGGGCAGTGGTGTCTCGGCGCCTTTGAATTTTTCAGGAATAGGGGTCTCGTCCTATGACAGTATGGTGGCCTGTCGTCAGCGGTCGGGGGTCTCGCGGCTTGGCATCGCGTATACGGGTCCCTCGTCAGAAATTGGGGGTGTCTCGACATCTTGTCCCGTCGAGGGTTCCTCGACCCAGGGTGTCTTGACCCCTTGTGGTGTTGATGATTTTTTGACTGGTTGTGTTGCGTTTGGGGAGATGCGCGATTTGCCATTTGTTTCTGGTGGGGGGTCTCGACCTCTTATCACGTCGAAGGTTCCACGACCCAGGGTGTCTCGCCCATTATTGGCATCATGGATAGTATGTTGCTGCTGCCATGGACACTTTATTGACGACGAGAGGTACCTAGGGCTCCTCGCCCCTGGGTTCTTAGTGATTTGTTGTTTCTACAGGGGTCTCCCCTTCCACTTCCTTCTTGGCGGTGGGGTGTGTGTTGCCGACTGTTGGTACTACGGGGGTGTGCTGCTGGACAAGGGTTCCTCGCGACCCCCTTTCCAGTGAGTTCGTCGCGACCCCCTCGCCAGTTAGAGGTTTTCCATCTTTTGGGATTTCCACTATGGGACCCACTGCTGAGGGTCCCTCGTCGTTAGCTGTTGCTGCCATGGGTTCTTTTCTTAAGGGTTCCTCATCGCTATCAATGAGCGTGAGGAGTTCCTCGCCCAACACTCAGGGTTCCGGGGGTTCTGCCAGTGAACTTGACGGTTGTCACAACTTGCTCCAGCGCCGTCCTCCGCGACTGCGCTACTTCCACCGGAATGGTTTCCCCTCCACATGGGGTTGCTGCTAGTCTTACAAAATCTTGACCCAAACTTGCCAAGTCTTAAAAATGTACTCATAAGCCTCTGCCACCGGAGCTGTTGCCGGTGAGCTGGTCTGCCCTCCCGGAGGAGCAGGTACCTTTGCTCCGGTCACCACCACATCCACCTGAGTGGCCTGGTCTCTTTGAGCTCCATTCCCATATGGAATGTCTTCAAACACTAGCTTCTTAGAAACATGAAAACCTTCTTTGTCCATTGAAAGTGAGGATACCTCCCCAGCAGAGTCGCCAAATGTAGGAGGGTAGTGAGACTGGGGTCTATGAATAACTGGAAAGGGTGAGGCGTGACCCACTCCAATGGACACTGTCTGCAAGTCTTCAAGGTCTCCTGTGCAACTTCTGAAGAAAACTTCTCCTTCTGGTAACAATGGAACTCAAGCTTCAACTCACTCCCTGCAAGAAGATGAACTTTCACAGCAAAAATAGTAATTTTCTCAAGGGAAACACCTGAGAGTGATGGCTGTCAGTGGGGAGTGAAGGAACAAGGCACTTAGCACTAAGAGAATGAGCAGGGAGAGAATACTAGGTAGGTCTGGTGATATTTTAGCAGAGTAACAGTGCAATTTTTCTTATCTTTTCTTTTTTGACCTTGCCCAGAGGTCTATTTATACATGGGCGTAAGGGGTGAGCTGGCGATTTTGGGCGCCAAAATTGAGAGAGTTGGTGGGGAACAATGTCTGAAGTGTACCATTTGTCCCTACCTGCAGGCAGCCTACCTGTCCCCTCTGCAGGCGCCACCTGGCACCGACCAAAACTCAAAAAGCACATATGTCCCCTAATGGAGACAAAATAGCAGATTTGGTAGTTATCTTTTGAAACGGTAACTTGTGGTGCAATTTTGCAAATCTTTGAGAGAGAGGACCTTAAGGCCTCACTCCCTCTAAAAAGTGTTATTTTTCTTGAGAGAGACCTCGAGGACCCCCTCTTCTGGAAAAGTCATTTTTCTTGTAAAGAGTTTATTTCTTGTGCGTAGCCTCGAGTGACTTATGGGTCTTCCTACTAGTATTCTCTCAATCCTATAGTGCTAAGTGGTTGAGCTTGCTCAACATACCTTGTCCCTCAGCCGCCAAGCCAAAACTCCCAGGAGGTCCCGACGCGCCTGTTCGAGCCCTGCTTGCTCGACTAGGCAACCTGTGCAAGAAAGTAAAGTGTTAGTGCTGTTGTTCATTTAGAGCCTGCTGTTTCATGATGAAAACTCCTGTAGCAGCACTTCTCGAATAACATTTCTGCAGTGACCCCTGCAGTGGCGCCGACCCTTGTTGTGGCGCCGACGCTCGAAGCGGCGCCGACGCTCGGAGTGGTGCTGACGTCCGAGGTAGCGCTGATGCTTGAATCGACGCTGACATGTGAGGCGGCGCCGACCCTTGTCCCGGCGCCGACGCTCGAAGTGACGCCGACGCGTGAGGCGGCGCCGACCCTTGTCCCGACGCCGATGCTCGAAATGGCACCGACGCTCGAAGTGGCGCTGACGCTTGAGGTAGCGCTGAGGCTTGAATCCGCGCTGACAGGTGAGGTGGCGCCGACCCTTGTTGCGGCGCCGACGCTCGAAGTGGCGCTGACGCCTGAGGTAGCGCTGAGGCTTGAATCCGCACTGACAGGTGAGGCGGCGCCGACCCTCGAAGTGGCGCCGACCCTTGTTGCGGTGCCGACGCTCGAAGTGGCGCCGACGCTCGAAGTGGCGCTGACGCGTGAGGCGGCGCCGACCCTTATCCCGGCGCCGATGCTCGAAATGGTGCCGACGCTCGAAGTGGCGCTGACGCCTGAGGTAGCGCTGAGGCTTGAATCCGCGCTGACAGGTGAGGCGGCGCCGACCCTTGTTACGGCACCGACGCTCAAAGTGGCGCCGACGCTCAAAGTGGCGCTGACGCCTGAGGTAGCGCTGAGGCTTGAATCCGCGCTGACAGGTGAGGCGGCGCCGACCCTTGTTGCGGCGCCGACGCTCGAAGTGGCGCCGACCCTTGTTGTGGCGCCGACGCTCGAAGTGGCGCCGACGCTCGAAGTGGCGTTGACGCCTGAGGTAGCGCTGATGCTTGAACCGGCGCTGACATGTGAGGCGGCGCCGACCCTTGTTGTGGCGCCGACGCTCAAAATGGCGCTGACGCTTGCGGTGGCGTAGAGACTTGCTGCGGCGCGGACACTTGCAGCGGCGTAGAGACTTGCCGCGGCGCCGACACTTGAAGCGGCGCAGACACCTGAAGTGGCACCGACCCGTGTAGCGGCGTAGAGACTTGCCGTGACGCCGACACTTGCGGCGGCGCTGACACTCGAAGCGGTGCCGACCCTTGCAGCGGCGTAGAGACTTACCGCGGCGCCGATACTTGCAGCGTCGTTGACACTTGCAGCGACGCTGATACTTGCAGTGGCGCTGGGGGTTCCTGATGAATATGAGTTTCTGCCGGGACCCTGGGGGGTTCCCGCCCAGTATGAGTTTCTACCGGGACCCGGGGGTTCCTGCTCAATATGAGTTTCTACCGGGACCCCGGGGGGGTTCCTGCTCAATATGAGTTTCTGTCGGGACCCTGGGTTTCTTCTCAGTATTTTTAATAAAATAATATTTTTACTTTTTTTTATAGGTAGACACCCTTCTACATTAGCCCCTGTACATTTTATAGGTAGACACCCTTCTACATTAGCCCCAGTTGTGTTACTGGTTTGTTCATTTGAAGCTGTAACCTCTTGATCTGTGATCTTATTACC
This sequence comes from Sambucus nigra, assembly GCA_949130495.1. Lineage (NCBI taxonomy): Eukaryota > Viridiplantae > Streptophyta > Magnoliopsida > Dipsacales > Adoxaceae > Sambucus > Sambucus nigra. The sequence continues at coordinate 325,848,254 of OX422222.1, read as the reverse complement.
AACTTAAACATTTTTGTGAAGATATGTATTTCTTTATCATAGAAATCTTAGATCTACACTTTGCATGTTATATTTCACTAAATCTGCATATTTCTTTCTCGTTTTAAGAAAATCTTTGCTGATTCAGATCTGTAAATATTTTATGGTTTCTATTCTTACGAAACAAAACCTTGACCTAGTTGGATTCTCACTTGGAGATTTTCAATCTCAAAAATATTTTTAAAACTGAGATTGATTAAGATCTTGACTGATTTTGAAGCAAGATATCCGTGGAATCTGGGATAAATTAAAGATAAAAAAGGTTTCAAGTTCTGTAAGAAAGAAAGAAAAGAAAATCACAGCATATAGTCTTTATATGTAATTTTTCTAGGACTGTCTGTAAAAACTAAGCGTGTGTGAGTTCATGCATGTGTTTAGAAATCACATCACAAACACTTAACACACTACCACACTGGAAGTGTTGTGAATAAGATCAAAGATTATTGAGTCGATGCAAGGAAGCTAAAGCAAAAGGGAAGTTATCAAACTGGAAGAACATCATCAACAATCAGATCTAAGAGAAGTTAGAAGGACACCAAGTGGGGTATATTCCTAAACTTAGAATAGGCTAAGTTGTGTGCATGTATGTTGTATTGTTTGTAACTGCTATTTGTTTTTAGTGGCTTTTTACTTTCGTGACTTAGAAGTCACCGTGGATGTTTCCTCTATTGGGAGAGGTTTTACCACGTTAAAAATAGTGTGTTCTGATTATCTTCATCTCCTCATCTCATTCTATAGTGTGCTGAATTTTTGAAACTATCTTAGTTTTAAAACTGATTACAAAGTCCCAGTTATTCTCGTACAAAAGTTTTTGTAAACACATCTTGTTGTTTATCATTTTTATTTTCAAAAGAAAAGGGTTTCTTCAACAAACATCTCGGAGTTGCTTATACAGTTTAATTTTTGTATTAAACGGCATTAGCAACGTTTTTCAATTGGTATCAGAGCCCTGTAAACTTTTATTTCAAAAAGATCTTGTGTTTCTAAAATCGTTTTCTAAAAAATCCTAACTATGGACGAGAAGAATGAAAGGTTTGGTAATCTGTCCAGACCTCCACTCTTTGATGGAAACAACTTTGCTTACTGGAAAGTAAGAATGGTTGCCTTCATCCAAGGGACTTTAGGAGATGATGTCTGGGACATTATTGAAAACGAATATACTTATCCTACTAAACCAGCCACTGAAGGAAGTGATGAGAGGGTAAAGAAAATCTTAAGTGAGTTTACCCAAGAAGAGAAAACTATTTCTCGTAATAACAATAAAGGCAAGAATGCCATCTTTATGTCTATTAATGAGTATGAGTTCAAGAGAATCTCATCTTGTGACACTTCTAAGGAAGCTTGGGACACATTAATCACTGCCCATGAAGGAGACTCCAGAGTTAAAGCTGCTAAAACTCAAATTCTTACCCAGCAGTACAACTGTTTAATTATGTCTGACTCTGAGTCTTTTGACGACTTTTACATCAACCTAACTGATATAGTTACTAAGTTGCATGCTAATGGTATTACATATGATAGGAATGATATTGTTTCCAAAATTCTAAGATCATTACCACAAAAGTTTGACAGCAAAAGGTATGCTATTGAGGAGATGAGTGATCAAAACCTCACCCCTGAGTTACTCAGTAGCAAACTTAGGACTGTGCAAATGGAATTAGACTTTAAGAAACAATTAAATCAGTCTCAAAGAAAACATCCCAACTCTAACTTGAGTTTTTCCTCTAAAATATCTAAACATGAGACTAATCTGACCAACTGTGACTCTGATGAGGAGTGTGATATAGACAAACTAGATAATCAGATTGCCTTAATGTCTAAACAATTTAAGAAAATTGTTAAATTTAGAAACAAACAGGCATCTAAACAAGGCAAGCCTAATTATCCAACTGTGTCTAATCCCAAACCTCATGAGAGAGGTCTTGACAAACATCCTAAGGACAACAACATCAGATCTAACAGAGATCTTAAAAAGATTGAATGTTTTAGATGTGAGAAACTAGGTCATATTGCTCACGATTGCAGAGTTAATATGAATAAAACCAACACACACAATAGAGAAAAATGTCTGTAAAACTTGGGATGATTCAAGTGACTCTGATGAATAGGAACTTGAGTCATCAAATGTACTTGACCCTTGCATGTCCTTTTTTGCTAAGATCATTTACAATGATGATATGCCTATGTGTGATAATGATACTTCTACTCCTGCTTTTGTGAATACTGCTTTGACTGGCCTAGATGCCTTGTTATCTGAAAATGTTGCTAGCTCTAGTTCCGTGTGTGTGAGTCAAAGAGATCTCGATAACGACGATGTAAATGGGTGCGTGAGTACTAAAACTGAATCGTTAGGGGTCACTACACACACATCACTTAGCGACTCAGGCACAAATGACCTCCCAGATATTCATACTTTGTATGCGAAGACTCTTAAAAAAGGCACTAGACTGGAGAAGACTGTTAGAGACCTGACTAAGAAATTAGATGATCTACGTCTTATTGTGAAGCTGAATGCCGAAGAGTACACTAACCAGTGTCTGACACATCAATCTGAGATTGAAACTTTTGATCAAAAATTAAAAGATTTGACCAAAACTAATGAAACCCTGGAAATGAAATACAAGGGAACATTATTAGAACCGGAGGAAGCAAAAACAAAGACAGCAACTATTTTCAAAAAAATTTCTAAGTTTGAAAACAATTCAAATTGTTTCACTGACTTTGTTGTTGACTCCAAGACCAATTCTGATGATAGAACCGGCATTGGATTCTGCCCTGTGAATAAACCACAAACTAAAAATCTTGAACCTATTAAGTTTGTGTCTGGGGGCAAAAGACCAATCGAAACATGGGCAGATCAAACCACAAACATTGACTTAGCTCTTGGCCAAAACACAAAAGTTGTAGATCTTTTCAATACGATCGCGTGGGCTCTTACCGCGTATTTTTATGATTTTTCCTCGATTTGATATGATTTTTACAAGATGTCAGCTCCGGGTTGAAATCATGAACTCAGAAATTAAATCGGGAATTCGAAAAATAAAGGCTAGGATTAGTCGTGTAGATGTTTTGGATGATTTTTTGGGTAGTTTAGAAACTCCGATAATGAATTTGGGTTGTTGGATAATGGATTTGAGGAATTTAGTTTTGGGGACCTGGTGTAACCGGTCGACCGCGCCCCTAAGGCCGGTCGACCGCGTCAAGGAAAAAGGGCCTACTGCTTTGTTTCGTAGGCTTAATTGCGACCCGCGGTCCACCAGGGGTCCAGAACCGATTGACCGGTGCCCTATTTTCAGCCCAAGATTTTGGAGATTAGTATTACTTCTCCTCTTTGAGTTTAAAGTTTAAGGGCCTTCTAAATTAGTGTATTATAGAGGGTTATGTCCTAAAGGACTTGGCGAATTGGGAATATATATATATATATATATATGTAAATTCACTTAGAGTGAATTAGTATATTTGGGGATATCCGCTAAATCCGTAGATGGGATTAAGGTATGTATTACTTATTAAAGTAAGAAAATACTTTGGGTTTAGTATCATGCGTATATGAAAGCGTGATTATGATTCTTTGAGAGAATCCTTGGGATTAATGGTCATCGCTATATGTAATTGGCAAATATGGCCATTATATATATATATATTCTAGGAGGGATATATGGTATATATATATACTATGTGATTAAAGTATATATGTATAGTATGATGTAAATGATTTTGAAAATGTAAAGATAAATGTTTTCAAAATGGAAAGATCAATGATTCTCTTAATTGATAAATTATGGTTACACACCTCCCTAAATCACTATCATAAGGGAAGTTGAGTGCGTTATGGTGATGCCCCCTGGCTAATGAATGCAGGGTGGCTATAGTCCTATAGGCCATATGGGCGATTATATTTTTACTGCACTGGTTAGGTGATTCTGGGTGTGTTCATGACTATCCCGCAGGCATATGGCCGCTTCCCAACGTTGGTAGGTTCCCAAGTTGTCTTGTTTGATAGTCCCTGGAAGATGATAGCCATTTAGGGGTGCGTCCAGTGGGGAAACCCGGAGGGGAGGTCTTAGTTTTATTAAAGCAATTTATGATAATAAATTGGCTTTAATTTACATTTCCTGAGTATAAAAAGGGAAATGGGATAAAGGTTTTGGCTTCGGTAACACTCCCGGATGGAAGAAGGGATGTGGAAGCATATGATATGATCAAAGCATTTTTATGATAATGAAAATGGCTTTGAATACATAACCTGAGTATAAAAAGGGAAATGGGATGATATAAAAAGGAAAAACATTTTTATGATAATAAAACTGGCTTTTAAAAGTATATGATTTGTTAAAGCAATTCATGATAATGAATTGGCTTTTATATTTACATTTCCCGAGTATAAAAAGGAAAATGGAAAATTTTGAGAAAATGAAAACATTGATAAATACTTTATATATGAACCCTCAGTCCAGGAGATAGATCCAGATGTTTATGGTAAAATGTATATGTATATATGGATGAATCGGGGGGGGGGGGGGGGGGGGTTCCTTGTTTGGATTTCGCTTTGCGAGACACCCCACGCACGAATATGGAAATGCGTTGAGACTGGGGAGAAGTTTAATCTTTAGTGCTATAATATTATTAATTCGTATGGTATATATATTTATATATATCTTTATGTACTGAGGGACTGGCGGATCTCGACGATCGACCGTGCCGCGTAGTAGTGTATCGAGGGGGGGTTCCTTGTTTGGATTTCACATTGCGAGACACCCCACACACGAACATGGCATAGCGTTGAGACTGGGGTAAAGTTTAGCCCTTAGTACATTACTTGAACTATCTAGGGTTGATAATGGGTTGGGTGATAGACTAGTTTAGCAGGGTAGCTTGACTAGGAGGTTTAGAGGGATGCGCTAAGAGTGCACTATTAGTGGAGATGTGAGGGGTATCTCATGGGAGTGCGATACCAAACTTAAATATGAGGTAAAACTTTTTTCTAAAAATAAGGCATTTATGCACTTGCTAAATATTTTCAAAACTCGGGCTCTGACCCGTTTATCTATTTTTCCTCTCTTGCTATACATATATATTATATAGGTGTCCAGACACAGGGACGTCTGGATGACATTTTCTTCGAGTCAGACGTCAGCTGCAGTAGCTGTGGATGCGTGCAGGATTCTCGATAGACGCTTCTATCCTTGTACTCTAGATAGGAGGTACTGTATAAATACTCGGGCCAATGGTCCAATTGCATTTATGTATTCTCTCAGAACATCATTCGATATGGTTGTATATTTTGACCGAGTGTTCGATTATTTTATTTTATTTCATTTTAGTTTTATTTACGCAAAATTGTGTGGATGTTTTAATCATTACTGTTTAAAAAGAGTAGTTAAGTAAAAGTTTTTGACGGCAGCCTAATAGGTTATTAGTAATTAAATGGATTTTCGACAGTGATGCTAAGAATGATCCATATGAGACTCCTATTTTAATTTAATAATGGAGTGATCGCCCAGTATCTTATTAGGCGGGGTGTCACACCATTTATCCTCCACGGATATCACTGAAGACAACCCCGCTATACCAGGGAAAACATACACATAGTAATAACTCTATAGATATACGCACTAAATTCTTCTCACATGCGAATCTAGCAATAAACAAAAATGTAGTGACTCGCTCGTGTCACATAAAAATACGCTTCATCCTCCGAGGATAAAACTCATACTTCTACTTTTCCAATCGCCTTGGCTACTTAATGGTCTTCCAGACATAATGTGTCTGTCTGAACAAAATTGAAAATTACATTAACCATTTCCCTTATAAGCACCATACCCTTGCCCTTTTTCTCGTTTCGAATGTTTTTTTTAACTCGTGTGGTTTTAATCTCCACAAAATACCCTATTAAGGTTGTCCTTCTATTAGACTTAAATAGTCTCGATCCTGATGGCTACCACCGTTGTTCGCGTATCTTTATTGGCCCTAAGGAACGTGCTACTAGCTTCAATAACCCTTACTGATTTCATCATCGCTTGGTAAGAATTCAGCTATCCAACTCATTTAAATGAGCCCTCTGACAGGTCTCCTCCTTGCGGTGTTTTACTAACTACTTCTCATCTAGACTCACTCTCCAATAAATCTTCCGATTACTTTAGCTCCCTTCATAATACGTTAACATCTCTACGGACAATGCGTGACATTGTCACCATATGGATCGACTGTCCAACATAATTCTCTTTAAGTGTTGTTAATCTTTCCTCACGAGTTGATTTCCCACTTGAAATATTCTCTATCATTGGTATCCACTCCCGCTGATACAAGATTTGATAAAAGTCTAAATCCATTTACAAATGGACCCCTGTCCGTCCCTTCCGTAATGGGTTCAGAACAAAGTTCATATCTTGATATAATAAATATTTTGACATTTGTAATCAATGTATGACACTTGTAATTAATATGTGACAATTTGATGTACAATCTTATCAGACTCTTGGACATTCTTCTTCATGGCCAGACAATGCTTGGATACTTCATAGTTGGGTGAGAAACCTATAAGAATATTCCGGGTAGTATGGAGTACACTCCCATTTTTCTTCAACGATGGGTATGGATTGATTCCTCTTAATAAGGAGGTGTTCAACCAAGTTAACCTAAAACCACTGTCCAAAAATTTCATACTTCACCTTGTATCTAGTATGACTCCTCCCTCATTTTTGATTGATGGTTCCATGGGTTAACGTGGGAAAAAAGTTTTATGTATGTGAGACATCAAAAGTCATGAAAAGTTTGATGTCATGAAGATGTGATTGGTCAATATTGCTGGTGTAGACTTATTTTTATAAGTAATGTGGGTCCGCGCCAGCTAGGCGGGTCAATGAATCGGATTTTATCCAAATCTCAATCCGTCCATTTAAGTGGATATGAATCACGCCTAAAATCCGATTATCCGATTATAAATGGAGAAAATTTGGATTCATCTACTCCGATCCGTTAATAATCTAATCCGATTAATCTTTTAATATATATATAAATTATATATAATAAATTTTTAATTAATATATATTGTATTTAATAATATTTTAAATATTTATTATAATAGTTCTTTATTTCTTTATCTGTTTTTTGGAACAATTGCAAAATAAATTTATGAAATAAGAGTTAAAAATAAAAATGCTGCAAATCAAGTTTAACATAAACGGATAATCGAATCGGATCCGAATCCGTTTAACATAAACGAATATGGATTTGGATTTGCCTGATCGGATCCGATTAATAAACGGATCGGATCCGAATCCGTTTAACATAAACGGATATGGATTTGGATTTACCAGATCCTGTCCGAATCCGATCCGTTTACAGCCCTAGCGCCATTGGCATTGACAAATCACATCTCCAAGGCATAAAAAGTTTGATGTCTCACAGACATCAAACTTTTTTCTGTCAACGTGGGACTCTGCAAATGTATAAATTTAGGGAAAAAGTTTTGCTGGGTTCAACGACATCAAAAATTGATATCGTCCAATCACAACTCTCCTCTTCTTTTCTTTTTAAGTAGTGTCTCTCACTTCATTTAATGTGGAACAAAAAATTAAGAAATCAAAACAGTTTGTAGCATTTAAATTTTAGACAAAAATTACTTAGCAAATCAAAACAATTTGCAGCATTTATATACAGTGAAAAGAGACAATTTTATTTAACCTTTACATGAAAAGTACTTAACAAATGAAAACATTTTTTTTAATATGTCTTCTACTGTTTTCTTCAAAAAATAGTACAGTTTTTTAAATATTTTTTTCAAACTACATTTTTTATTTATTGTAACATCTCACCCGCCCGGGGAGAACGAACGGAGCGCTACTACGATAAAACTAACTAAACCCATAATTCATAAGGTATAGAGCATCTAAATAAATCCACCAATAAAATAAAATCCGTAAATCTCAAATTCTTCAAATTAAATACAATAATTATCTCTCGAAATAAAATAATTATCTCTCTCGAAAATAAATGTCCAATGCTCTATACACCAAAATAAATACAAATCTCCTCATTTTGTACTCTCGAATATTCTTCCGAATATATCAATGCTAAAAATCAATCTCCGATTAGTCCATAGCGCCCCAAATCCGCGCTAACCTTCCACTAAAAGAAAAAAATGGGGAAGTACACAATATGACAAGAAAGATGCTCAACAAATATTAGCGGTGAATAAAGCGTAACAATACCAGTACGAATATTCAAATCAAATGCGAATCTCAAAGCATTTTTATCAATATAATTTCTCAACAACACATTAATCAGAGTCACACGGCCTCACCATATCGCGCTCATACTTTATCAAGTAGCCGAAAATTGGAGTATAGACGGGTGCCCAATATCAGTGCATATTAAAATCTCATGACAAGATGCTCAACCCAAATATAATACCACTTGAATCAAAATTAGATTCCAACAAATATTTCCAGATTCCATTGAATTTAGCAATTCAAATATGAGTCATTAATCACAAGAAAACAACGGGAATAACACTCGCGAGATTAAGGAGCATATTGTGTAAAACTACATACCTTAAACCACCAAAAGGAACCAATATGAATCTACCCAGAAATCTCAAATTACTCCATAAAAATAATCTCCCAAATATCATCAAAACTCCTCCAAGAACAAACACCGAAACAACCCCAAGAACACCTCAAAAACTAGGGTTGAATGCATAATAAAAAGGGTCTGTTTGTGTATAAAAAGAGAGGAAATAAAATATGTTTGATGCCAAAAAGTTATGGTTCAAAGGGTCACCCACGAATTTATTTTATAAGGCAAAACCAAAAGAGTTTGAAACAAAACAAACTGTTACACAAAGCCTTACTGCGCACGATTTCTATCGGGGTCGATCGATCGACCCCCTGGCGTCGATTGATCAATCGGTCGTCCAGGAAATCTGGCAGTTCGACCAATTTTTTGTATAAGGGATAATTATATAAAAACTCATTAAAAATCCGTTTTAACTCTGATTTCGAAACCGTTTGAAATTCTCGTCTTTAAAAATAAATCTCAACATATCAGAGCAATAAAAATAATTTTATTTAAAACTTTTTTTCCTCTATATTTTAAAAATATCCCAAAAATTACGTGGGTTGTTACCCTTCCCCACTAACAATGGAATTTCACCCTCGAAATTCACCGAAAGTCTACACTCAAAAAAATCAGGCTACTACAACTATCTCCAAAAATAATCTCGTCTCCAAAAATTCCAATATCTCACATCTAATCTGGATGCCTAACACGAAACGTTCATCTAAAATTTCTATCTCCAAATATGCGCCACAAAAATGCAATAGACCCCAAACCCAAGACCCGAGGATGGTCGTATACCTAAGCTCTGATACCATTCTATAACACCCCGCCCGCCTGGGGAGAGCGAATGGAGCGCTACTACGATAAAACTAACTAAATCCACAATTCACAAGGTATAGAGCATCTAAATAAACCCCCCAATAAAATAAAATCCACAAATCTCAAATTCTTCAAATTAAATACAATGATTATCTCTCGAAATAAAATAACTATCTATCTCGAAAATAAATCTCCAATGCTCTATACATCAAAATAAATACAAATCTCCTCATTTTGTACTCTCAAATATTCTTCCTAATATATCCAACCTAAAAATCAATCTCCGATTAGTCCATAGCGCCCCAAATCCGCGCTAACCTGGCATAAAAAAAAATATGGGGAACTACACAATACGATAGGAAAGATGCTCAACAAATATTAGCGGTGAAAAAAGCGTAACAATACGAGTACAAATATTCAAATCAAATGCGAATCTCAATAGCATTTTTATCAATATAATTTCTCAACAACACATTAATCAGAGTCACCAGGACTCACCATACCGCGCCCATACTTTATCAAGTATTCAAAAATTGGAGTCTTGGCGGGTGCCCAACATCAGAGACATATTAAAATCTCATGACAACATGCTCAACACAAATATAATACCACATGAATAAAAATTAGATTCCAACAAATATTTCCAGATTCCATTGAATTTAGCAATTCAAATATGAGTCAATAATCGTAAGGAAAAACAGGAATAACACTCGCGAGATTAAGGAACATATTGGGTAAAACCCCATACCTCAAACCACTAAAGGAACCAATATGAATCTGCCCAGAAATCTCAGATTACTCCATAACAATCATCTCCCAAATATCATCAAAACTCCTCAAAGAACAAACACCAAAATAGCCCCATGAACATCTCAAAAACTCGGGTTGAATGCATAATAAAAAAAAGGGGTTGTTTGTGTATAAAAAGAGAAGAAATAAAATATGTGTGCTGCCAAAAAGTTGTGCCTGAAAGGGTCACCCACGACCTTATTTTATAAGGCAAAACCAAAAGAGTTTGAAACAAAACAAACTGTTACACAAAGCCTTGATGTGCACGATTTCTGCCAGGGTCAATCGATCGACCCCCTAGCATCGATCGATCGATCGTTCAGGAAATCTGACAGTTCGGCCAAAATTTTCTTTAAGGGATAATTATATAAAAACTCAATAAAAATCCGTTTTAACTCCAATTTTGAAACCGTTTGAAATTCTCGGCTTTAAAAATAAATTTCATCATATTTGAACAATAAAAATAATTTTATCTAAAACTTTATTTTCCTCTATATTTTAAAAATACCCCAATAATAATGTGGGTTGTTACACTTCCCCACTAACAATGGAATTTCGCCCACGAAGTTCGTCGAAAGTCTACGCTAAAAAAAATTAGGCTACTACAATTATCTCCAAAAATAATCTTGTTTATAAAATTTCCAATATCTCACATCTAATCTAGATGCCTAACACGAAACGATCATCTAAAATTTCTATCTCCATATACGCGCCATAAAAACGCAACAGATCCAAAACCTAAGATCTGACGGTGGTCGTATACCTAAGCTTTGATACCATTCTGTAACACCCCACCCGCCGGGGAGAGCAAAAAGAGTGCTATTACGATAAAACTAACTAAATCCACAATTCCCAAGGTATAGAGCATCTAAAAAAATCCCCCAATAAAATAAAATTCACAAATCTCAAATTCTTTAAATTAAATACAATAATTATCGCTCGAAATAAAACAGCTATCTGTTTCGAAAATAAATCTCCAATGCTCTATACATCATAATAAATACAAATCTCTTCATTTTGTACTCTCGAATATTCTTCCTAATATATCCAACCTATAAATCAATCTCCGATTAGTCCATAGCGCCCCAAATCCGCGCTAACCTGCCACTAAAAGAAAATATTGGGAAGTACACAATACGACAGGAAAGATGCTCAACAAATATTAGCGGTTAATAAAGCGTAACAATACGAGTACGAATATTCAAATCAAATGCGAATCTCAATAGCATTTTTATCAATATAATTTCTCAACAACACATTGATCAGAGTCACCAGGCCTCACCATACTGCGCTCATACTTTATCAAGTAGCCAAAAATTGGAGTCTTTGTGGGTGCCCAACATCAGTGCCTTATTAAAATCTTATGACAACATGCTCAATACAAATATAATGTAACAACCCGAGGTCTTGGAGACGATGATTTATTTATTTTGGGAGAAATAAATATTATTTTAATTGGAGATTAATTAAATTGGCATTTGAGGTCAAAATTTGGAGTCGTTAGAAAGTGTGTCAAATGGCGATTCTGAGGGTACCATTGTGTCCGGAAGGGTCGAGAAAGTTGAAATGACTGTACTTGGGGTCTATTTGGGTTTCGAAATATTTTTAGGCCCGTTCGACTCGAATTAAAGTTACCGGGTCATTTAAAGTGTGTATTACCATTTAAAGATGTGTATCTTGGGATTTAGGGCTTAATAAGCCTACGGGAGATATTTCTCCAAAGAGAGAAAGAGAAAAAGAAAGAAAGAAAGAGAGAAGAAGAAAGAAGAGGAGAAAGAAGGAGAAAAGAGAGAGAAATTGAGGTTTTTCCGGTATCTACGCGATCTTAAGGCGGATTCAGACCCTACGAACCCGAGGCAAGTGATTAAACTTGCTAAATAATTGTTATGTACCAATTATTACATGATTTGTGGATTGAATCTTTGGGTTTTAGGTTTAGTTTGATAAAAACCTAAATTTTTGGGTAAATTTTAGATTTGTTATGTAGATGTTGGATTTGATGATAGAAATTAGTTTAAATGTATTCTAGAATGAATATTGATGATATATATGTGATTGGGTTGAAAAGAAATGGAGAGAAAAGGATAAATATGAATTTTGGGATTTTTGGCTTACTAAAAAGTAGCCATTTTCGAGCCTCCAGGCGGACCGAATCGATTCGGCCCCTTAGCCGAATCGATTCAGAAATATGCAGGTGCCCAGGTCTGAGTGACCGAATCGATTCGGACTACAGGCGAATCAATTCTGCCTGAGACAGAGTCCAGGTCTGAAGACCCAAATCGATTCTCCTTCCTGGCCGAAACGATTCGCTGCGCCGAATCGATTCGGTATTGGCCCGAATCGATTTGGAAACAGGGCTTTTGTGGGATTATTTTTCTAAGAAGAATTTCATCCCATTTTGTTCGAGGTTATCGATTGGGGACCTCTATATGAGACATTTGGAGTATGTTTTGGAGACTTTTAGCGAGTTTCCCTTATAAGAAATTATTGGAGTCATATAAACTTAAATTGAGGAATACCGATTAGAGATTTTGGTATATTCTAAGTGGGGAAGCCCAGTTTGATTTGGGGATAATAATGATATTCCTAATAAAGAATGATAATAACTTAGAGATACGGGATCTTAGGATCCAATCCCAAATGGGATAACTTTAAAGGTTCATAAAATGAATTGAACCCTATTATGGATGGAGAATTATAAATGCTAATTGATGTGCATACGGATATAGAAATATCCTTATTGATGATTGATTTGGGAGATATCTCACACAATGAGAAATGCTAATTGAAGAGCATTAGGATAAAAGAATATCCTTAATATGAAAAGTATTGAGAAACAATTCATTATTGGAAGCGACATGTGAGCTTCAAGCGAGAAATAGTATAGTGTATACTAAGTGGGGAAGATGTGTGAGAATTGACGATTAGTATATCTTGAGTGAAATATACTAAACAATGATGTTAATCAAATTGCGCCAATGGGCATATAATAAATATGAAAATGATGTGACATGTATACCTTATATTATGGTATATCTTTATATGATGTGATGATGTATGTATACCTTATATGTTGGTATATCTATATATAGTGAAGCATACCCCCTCCTTACTATCATTGGGAAGTTGCGTGCGTTGAGGGTGAGCATCCTGGCTCAAAGAGCAGGGTGTGGATATTCCCCAGGTCATAGTCGTCCCTTGTGATTATTATGCGATATAAATATGCATTCTTTTGGGGGGTGAGAATTCAGGGGTATATGACGTTCTCACTTGCCGGTTAGGAGCTATGACCGCTTTCCGGGACGTTGTGTGCATGAGTTGATCACGAGGTGGGTGTCGTTGAACCCCAACAGGTGGCCCTAGTTTGCTACGTGTATGGACTGCTGGAAGATGATAACAAGTGAGCCTGCGTCCTCGAGCTATAGCTCGGTTGGATGGTTATTATTGATTGTGCTTGTACTTGGTTATCAAGGGCATAATGGACCTTAAGGACTAACATTGCCAGGACTAGTGTATCGAGGGGGTTCCTTGTTTGGATTTCGCCTCGGCGAGACGTCCCACGCACGAACCGCAGTGTAATGTTGGAAATTGGGGATAAGTTAGTCCTTAATGCTCATACTTATATATATATCACCTATCCCGACAATCGACAGTGCTAGGAGTAGTGTAACGGGGGGGTTCCTTGTTTGGATTTCGCTTCGGCGAGACGTCCCATGCATGAAACGTCGTGTACTGTTGAGAATTGGGAATATTAAGTAATTGAAATTGGATAATAACTTGGGTTACATGCATCATGCATTGAGGGCATAATGAACCTCGAGGATTGATACGGTCAGGAGTAGTGTAACGGCGGGGTTCCTTGTTTGGATTTCGCCGCGACGAGGCGTCCCACACACGAAACGCAGTGCCGTGTTGAGAATCGGGAGGAGTTTAGTCCTTAACTCTTGATGCTAATAACTCATACATAATTATATATTGTATTCATGCCAAATGAGGGCATAACTAGAATATATGAGATTCTAGTAATTGAGAATGTTGATGTATTGTGATGATGTGGTTGATTATGCAACCTTTCATGTTCAATAAATGAATAAATATAATAAGAACTATGATACATTAAATGTAAAGAAATATTTTAAATGGGATTGTAGATAAGTGTAGATTTCGAGATAAGTTAGATAGCATAATCTAATTTTATTTTGGGATCTAGTAAGATTTAATTGCCTAATTAGATTTGGGCATACATTTGGAGATCACGTGCATACGTTTAGTTGTGCGCTTTAGTTGAGAGGTGAGTTGGATTTTAAAGGAGAGTTCGATTCTACCTTAATCATGTAATAATGCATTTATAATTATTATGCATTTTAATACACTTGCTATAAAATGTTTTTCAACTCGGGCTCTGACCCGTTTATATTTTTCTCCTCCATGTATATATTGTATTACTTTGGATGTTTCCCCGCAAGGACGCCATTGATGTTTATCCATCCAGTATTCGTGGAGCTGTGGCAGTAGCGGACTGTTGCGGCACTCTGTCTTAGTCAACTCCTACCTATTGTACATCTAGATTAGGATTCAGTTTGTATATTGAGTTAGTATTCAAGTGTTGTAGATTAACACTTTTATATTTCATTTCTCAGATTATTGTATTGTCTGTTACCTGACAGCATATTCGGGTATTTCATTGTAGAGATTTTATTTGTACATTGTATTGCACTCTTGTATAAATTGGAGTTTGCACATATCACTCACTTTAGTTAGATGTATATTGTTGGTAATGTTGCATTATTGGTTTTGTTGTTGTTGTTGAATAAAGGTTTTAAATTTTTGACAATTCATTTTTATTGATTTCGGGTAGTTAGCCTTATATTATTAGTATTGTCAGTTGATGTTGAGACTATGCCATTTGAGATACCTGATTTAATGTAGTATAGGGTTAGCCACCCGTTATTATTTTGAGCGGATTGTCACATATATTACCACATGAATCAAAATTAGATTCCAAAAAATATTTTCAGATTCCATCGAATTTAGCAATTCAAATATGAGTCAATAATCACAAGAAAATAACGGGAATAACACTCGCGAGATTAAGGAGCATATTGTGTAAAACTCCATACCTCAAACCACCAAAAGGAACCAATATGAATCTGCCCAGAAATCTCAGATTACTCCATAAAAATCATCTCCCAAATATCATCAAAACTCCTCCAAGACCAGACACCAAAACAACACCAATAACACCTCAAAAATTAGGGTTGAATGCATAATAAAAAGGGGTTGTTTGTGTATAAAAACAGACGAAATAAAATATGTTTGCTGCCAAAAAGTTATGCCTCAAAGGGTCACCCACGATCTTATTTTATAAGGAAAAACCAAAAGAGTTTGAAACAAAACAAACTGTAACACAAAGCCTTGTTACGTATGATTTCTGCTGGGGTCGATCGATCGACCCCCGGACGTCGATCGATCGATCGCCCAGGAAATCTGGCAATTCGACCAAAAAATTTATAAGGGATAATTATATAAAAACTCATTAAAAGTCCGTTTTAACTCCGATTTCGAAACTGTTTGAAATTCTCGTATTTAAAAATAAATCTCAACATATTTGAGCAATAAAAATAATTATGTCTAAAAATTTATTTTCCTCTATATTTTAAAAATATCCCAAAAATTACGCGGGTTGTTACATTTTTCATCTTTTAATGCAATAATTTAAAAAAATTTCTTCTACACATGAAAATATAAAATTTAATTAAACAAGAGTTGCAATTAACCTGAAATTCTAAAATATACAGTCTTATATTTAGAAAAGAAAAAAATTATAAGAAAAATTATTTTTTAATGAAAAGGTTACAATTTTTTTTAGGAAAGAACCGTAAAAAACATTACCAAAAACTCTACAATTTTTTTCAAAAAAAATAAAGTTTTTTGCGAATATTATAAATATATCAACTAAAAACTATATTTAGAAAGAAGAACACTTGTGAATATTTAGAAGAGAAAATTTTACTAAAACACTCTACAGTTTTTGTGGAAAAAAAAGAAGTAAAAACTGCTTTGAGAAAGTTTGTATAATATTAAAAAAAATTGCTACTAAAAACTCTACAATTTTTTGAGGAAAAAAAGTAAAAACTTCTTTGAGAAAGTTTGTATAATATTAAAAAAACTGCTTTTTGGTTTGAGGGAAAAAGGGTAAAAAATTATTACAAAAACACTCCATCTATTTTTTAGGAAAAAATAGAAAAATATTGACTAATGTTTTGAGAAAAAATATTTTTATGTCAAAATATTAGCCAATTTTTTTTAGTGGTACAGTTTTTTTTATAAATTCTAGAGGTTTCGGTAACTTTTTTGGTTTTGTTCTTTCCTAAAAAATAATTGTAACCTTTTCGTTAAAAAATCATTTTTCTTTTAATTTTTTTCCCTTTCTTAATATATTTTTTTTTTACTTTTTTTCCTCAAAATAATGTATTTTAAAATTTTGTGTTAATTGCAACTCTTGTTTAATTAAATTTATATTTTTATGTGTTAAAGATTTTTTTTAAAATTACTGTATTAAAAGATCATATATAAAAAATGTAGTTTGAAATAAATACTAAAATAACTGTACTATTTTTTCAAGAAAACAGTAGAAGACATTTAGAAAAAAAGATGGTTTCATTTGTTAAGTACTTTTCGTGTAAAGGTTAAATAAAAATGTCTTTTTTATTTGTATATAAATGCTGCAAATTGTTTTAGTTTGCTAAGTAATTTTTGTCTCAAACTTAAATGCTACAAACTGTTTTGATTTCTTAATTTTTTGTTCCACATTAAATGAAGTGAGAGACACCACTTAAAAAGGAAAGAAGAGGAGTGTTATGATTGGACGACATCGATTTTTTATGTCGTTGAAGCCAACAATTTTTTACCTAAATTTAGGAGTATATACCAAATAGTCTCTCGAATATTTTTTAATTCACGTTTGGTTTAAACTTTTTTATTTTGTTCGAAAAAGTCACTCACCACATAGAAGCACTAAAAAAAGAAGTTTCACTGAGGGTCGACGGAGCTCATGCAGTGTGGGTTGTTGGGGGGGGGGGGGGGGGGAGGGGATGTGAGGCGGAGGTGCCACTAGTGCAGACCTTTAAAAATAAGAGAATATTGATTAAATGGATGTTTGAGAGACTTTTTCGAACAAAATAAAAAAGTTTGAACTAAATGTGTATTAAAAAATATTTGAGAAACTTTTTGATAATTGATTCATAAATTTACGTAGCACTTGCTCACGGTTATATGGCTCGGCCATATCATAGCAAATAAAAAGCCCATTATTGAAGGTAGTCTTTTAATGGAAGTAAGCATCCCCGTTATACTTGTACGGGTCCCATATAACCTAATGACAAGAAAATTACGTTTTTACATTAAATTGGGAAAAATGAAAATATTGGAAATAAAATACTAAGCACAACTTACATCGATAGGATTAATATCGTCTAGTTATTCCCATAGTTGAATTAGTTGACTTTTCGAATGTTTAGATATTATCGAGATTTCTACTGAGACAACTTAGGTTGAGCATAATTGTATTCAATATTGATAACACCCCTCCCAAAGTTAAAGTGGTTGTATATACAAGCATGAAGTAGCGATAGGTGTCTGCTAACATGTTTCACCCCCACCCTACATTCTAGGCTCAATTGTTAGTATAAATGGGAAAGACTTCCCATACCCCTAGCCATCCAACTAACCTTGCTTAGTTATTGCAAGATCTTAAGATAGTAATCAGGTTTGTGTTATGAGGAAAAATAATACAAGCTAATCTATATTATATCTCTAATACGATAGTACTAGAGGTTTAATGCCGTCATTAATGCATCCTCGATTCAGGAATCAACAGTCACTTTTATGAGACAAACATTCAGCTACCCAGATAGACATAGCGTCGAGTTCCACTCCCATTACAACTCTTTGGTTGCATACTTCTTTCTCTTCGTTATCTTACTGTGTTTAAGATTTCCTTAATATCCGTCTACAGAGGGACCAAATAGAGGATAGGTTCAACAGAGCACCCACGACGCCATCACCCAAATGAGTTCAACACCATTAAATCCCAAATAAGTTTTTTAGAATATTAAAGCATAATCAATCAATTGGGTTAGTTTATTCAATATGATTCAGATATTTGTGTCCAATGGAGTCGCTATTTTAATCGATGAGTTTGGAGGGTATTGGGGATGTCTACAATAACATTTCAGATGAATTTGAATGACTAAATGGTGATTGGATTTGGAGACCTAGAATCAGGTTGAGATTTGTATTAGGTTGAGTCTCATCATCAACACCTTCTACAACAACAAGGAGATCTTCCTTCGTGAGCTTATCAGTAACGCTTCCGATGTGAGTTTTTTCCAACTTTATTTAATAATTGGTTTGGATTGGATTGATTCATTTTTTAAGATATTGTAACCTATACCTGTTACTTTTAAATTCCTTTTAGGTATGAAAGGAAAACATATTAATTAGTATCAAGTAGAAAAAGGTATGTTTCAGTTTGTTACAAATAAACGCATGCACATGTTTGTACCTTGAGCATATGTGGGTTATGTCTAGATATAGTTATTTCACGGGGAAAAGTAAAAAAAACATTACTTTTTTTTTATATACAGGAGTAGAAAGTGTAATATCTATGTTGGATTCTTGCTTTATTTGGATTTTTTTATTAATTTGGGTGAAATTGAAAATATAAGTCACCATTCTTTGCTATTGAAAATGATTGCTAGATATTTGGATTATAAATTATATGGTTGTTCTAATAAATTCTAATTTAAATCATTTTCGATCGGTCGCCGGACATCTGACATGCATGATAATGGGGAAAACGAGATTAAGGAAGCTCCCAAGCGTGATGATGAAAAACAGTGAGGGTAGTCACTCTCAATTTAGGGATCTACTTCTCATCTGGATGTTTGTATTGGAAGAAAGTGATTGGACATATTTTCAGTGTTTTTAGGTGTAATTGTCTTCAGTATTATTTGTGTTGAATATTGATGTGTTTCTATTTAGTGTAATGCTGAATGCATTATTTTCTAGAACATATATGAGTTTTATATCTAATTTGGGTAAAATTCAAATTATGTTTTCTAATTTTACCTCAAGAAAATCATTTTTCTAATTCTTTTTCTGGGATTCAAATCTTCACACAAGTGGCTTGATGTTTAATTAATTTTTTTCCTCTAACATTCATTTATGTGTGAAATAAAATATCAATAAAAAGAGACATAATAGGGCATGTGTGTGTGTGTCATATCATTTACTTAGCCTTGCAGGCAACCCCTTATAGATAAGAGTAATCAATTTCCTTCAACAATCCAAACCAAATAAACCACAAACTTTTCAACACATGTCTACTTCCACGAAACCACCTCAAGATCACATATTAAAGTAAGGTACTGCTCTAATGGAAATTATTTCAAGAACCATGTACCCCGTACATTTCATAACAACAATACACATCATATGGTTAATTTGCATGCTCGTCATAAATATTGGATCAATAGTCATTATCATGGTTGTATTCAATACTCATTTTAATAGAAGAATGTATCATTATGTCGACGAATTTCAGCATAAATAAATACATATTTTAACATACATTGTGCATGCTCATTACGAAACTTAATTGTATCAATATTTACTTCACAATGTAATGTAAATATAGCTTGGAGAATTCATTGTTTTACGCTTTCTTTATTTGTTTATACTACTCAACAAGTAAATATACGGACTTTACACATGCGTTAATACATTTAACATCTATTTCAACATGTTTGAGTTATCATGCCCGCGCATCACGCGGGTTACATGCTAGTAAAAATAGAAGATAGGCCCTCGTACACTGCCCCAGCTTCTGCATATAATGTATGGGCTTGAAACATTACCGCTCGTGTAAAAGAAATTGATTAGCTTTAGGATTTGTAACTAAGTTAATATCAATTCAAATTATTCACAATACTCCACTCAACTCAACAAAGCCTTTTCCCAATTATTTGGGGTCGGCTACATGAATCCTATTTTTCCATTCTATTCTGTCAAATGCAATATCTTCGGTTAAACCACATGACACCATGTCCTTTTTTATAATATCCCACCATTTCAATTTAGGCTTACTTCCAACCCTTGTGTTACCATCAATACTAAGTAAATCACTCTTCCTTACAGGAGCATCTATTGGTCTACGCTTGACGTGTCCAAACCATATAAGTCGATTTTCTCTCAATTTATCTTCTATAGGAGATACTTTTACCGTTACACGAATTTGTTCGAGCAGGTTATGCTAATCTATCCCGTATTCCTATTTTTCGCAAAATCTTTTCTAAGATATCATTTTTCTGAAAAAATTGATTTTTGAAAAATGCGTGTTCAAATGGAGAAATCATATAATAAATTACCTGTTTTTGACGGGACAAATTATGCTTATTGGAAAGCCCGAATGAGGTCGTCTTTAAAAGCCATAGATGAAAGGGTTTGGATTTTAGTTGAAAGAGGGTGGACACCTCCCTCCGTCACTGTGGAAAACGTGACTAATTTAAAACCTGTCACCTCTTGGACTGAAGATGCATTTAGATGGTCTTCTTTTAACTCTAAAGGTTTGAGTGCTATTTCTGGTTCCATTACTCCCGATAAGTTCCGACGTATCATGACGTGCACCACGTCAAAGGAGGCATGGGATGTTTTACAACTCACCCATGAAGGAACAAATGCTGTGAAAGGGTCTAAATTGCAAAATTTGACAACTCAATTTGAAACCATCACCATGCATGATACTGAATGTTTTGATGATTTCTATGCTAGACTTTCTGACATTGTTAATACTAGCTTTAATCTTGGTGAACATATTCCTAATGCTAGAGTTGTCAAAAAGATTCTTCGTTCTTTGCCTAAGCGTTTTATCCCTAAAGTCACTGTGCTAAATTCTATGGGCAATTTAAATACGCTAAAATTGGAAGAACTTGTAGGAGATTTGCAAACTTATGAAATTGATATGTTTCCTAAAACTTCTAGGTCTAAAGATAAGGGAATCGAAC
The DNA here is from genome assembly GCA_949130495.1 of Sambucus nigra. Taxonomy (NCBI): domain Eukaryota; kingdom Viridiplantae; phylum Streptophyta; class Magnoliopsida; order Dipsacales; family Adoxaceae; genus Sambucus; species Sambucus nigra. The sequence goes on along the minus strand of OX422222.1, from coordinate 325,826,979 downwards.
TTAATGCCAAAGAGAAAAAGAGTGAGGGGTCGGCTAGAAAGAGGGAAGAGTCATCTAGAAAGAGAGAGACTGACACGTCAGATTTTGAGTGTGATTTTGACTTAGATGATTTGGCTCTTTTTGCAAAAAATTTCAAGAGGATTCTCAAATTTAAGAAAAATGACAATTTTAAAGATAAAAAGAAATTCGAGAAAAATAAGGTTGAAAAGAAAAATGAAAAAGATTTCAAAAATCCTCCTAAGAAAGAAAGTGAGAGATGCTTTGAGTGCGATGGTAGGGGTCATTGAGATTTTGAGTGTGCCACTCGTCTGAATAGAGAGAAAGGAAAAGCTGTCCTTAATGCTACTCTTAGCGACGACAGTGAGGTCGAGACGGTGGATTCAGGAGATAAGTCACCGCATGAGTGTAACTTCACCGCATTCATGGCCAGTCAAGTGAGCACTCCTAGTTCTCTTCACAATGATGAGGATGATGCTTCATAGGGACACCTCGACAGTGAGAATGATGTGAGTGAAGGGGAGGATGACTCAAGTGAGAGCGAGAGTGATATTCAACGCGCCTATGCTGAGTTATATTCTGAGTTATTTAAAACTAAAAAACGTAATAAAGCGCTAGTTCTTAAGATCACCGACTTAGAGGAAGATTTAAGAAAGGCGAGAGAGAGAGAGTCCTCCACCTTCACCGCCCTGAGAGAGAGAGAATCTGCCTGCGTCGAGAAATAGAGTTTGTTTAGAGAGAGATAGAGTGTTTTTGAGAAAGAGAAAGGGGACTTGACTAAACAAGTGGCTAGTCTTATGAGTCAGCTCCATTCCTCCGTGGAGACTCGAAAGAAACTTGAAGCCCTTGTTGCCCAGCTGACTCATGATCTTGAGAAAGCACGGGAAGTCAAGGTACAAATCGAGGGCAGATCTGGGAAGATGGGAAAGATGCTCCTCGGCCCCGCTTTAGGTTTTGGTGATCGGCAGGGGATTGGGTATGATGGTGGCTCCACCTCTCAAATTGCACCTGGACCAGTTCCTGAGTTTACTAATACTCCTTATGGTCATCGTCAAAAACCTCGAAGGAGAGTTCGACCAAGAAAAGTAAACCAAGGTCCGCCTTTGACTGTGTTCTTCTGTACTTATTGCAAAAGAAAAGGCCACCTCAGGGAGTTTTGCTATAGTATGGGTCGGACACGACGTACTACTGCTCCACCACGTCATACTGATGAGTTTTCTAGTCTGAGAGAGCGAGTTGAGTTCTTAGCTGCCACATCTCAGAGTTTAATGGAAGAATTTCGACGGATGTCCTTGCCGTTAGTGAATGCTTCTCACATTCCAGCTAAAACCAACAACAACAAAGGCAAACAAAAGGTCACCACCTCTTGGGTACCTAAGAAAGATAAAAAGGCTTTTGTTGTTCATGTTGCTCTCAAAGCACATAATACCTCACAGTGGTATTTTGACAGTGGGTCCTCCAGACATATGACAGGTGATGCCTCTTTTTTTACATCTCTTGAGGATTATCAGGACGACAGAGTCACCTTTAGAGATGGGAGCAAGTCTAGCATTATAGGACGAGGTACTATCGAGTTACTTGGTTTTTCTAAGCTAAAAAATGTTTTGTACGTCAAAGGTTTGAAAGCAAACCTTCTCAGCATCAGCCAGCTGTGTGACGATGACTTTGCAGTAAAGTTTGACCGGGACACTTGTAAGGTCTATAATCAAGCCGGTAAACTATTAGTGCAAGGGGTGAGGACAAAGGATAATTGTTATGGGACTGAGCCCACATCCTCACTTATCTGCAACAGCGCCACGATCACTCCTATGGATCTGTGGCACCAACGTCTAGGTCACATAAATATTAGAGATCTCACTCGCTTAGCCAGAAAGGACCTAGTACGTGGCTTACCATCTCTTGGAAGGCCAACTTCGACGGTTTGTGGACCCTGTCAGATGGGAAAACAAATTCGTAGTCCTCATAGGAAGTTGCATTCCATTACCACCTCTAGTGTTCTTGAGCTTATACACATGGACCTTATGGGTCCCACTCGTACCGAGAGTCTAGGTGGTAAGAGGTATATCCTAGTGATGGTAGACGATTTCTCCAGGTACTCTATTGTAGGTTTTCTGAGAGAGAAATCTGATGCTGTAGAATTTTTAACGACCAAGTGTCCTGTCATGCAAAATCAACACATTGTCACTATTAACAGGATGCGTAGTGACAATGGCACTGAATTCACAGAAGCAAAGGTAGATCTTTACTGTGATAGCCTCGGGATCAAACATGAGTTTTATACTGTGAGAACTCCTCAGCAAAATGGGATTGTTGAGAGAAAGAATAGAACGATCCAAGAGATGGTTAGTTCTATGCTTCTAGGTCGTAAAGTTTCTAGGAGATTTTGGGCAGAGGCAGTATCTACTGCATGACACACGGTGAATAGGGTTTATCTACGTCCACACACACTTCAGACACCTTATGAGTTATGGACCGAGAAGAAGCCCAACCTTGCATATTTCCGTGTCTTTGGGAGTAAATGCTACATCCTACGGGATAGAGAAAAATTAGGAAAGTTTGACTCCCGGAGCGACGAGGGAATATTGCTAGGATATTCATCGACTAGTAGAGCATACCGGGTTTTTAACCTGAAGAGCTCTAAGGTTATGGAATCAATAAACGTCACCGTGCAAGATGGCGAACCTCCGACGATTATTGATCCTAACCTTCAGTGTGAGGATGAGGACTTTTCTGACAATGATTTACTTATCCCTCTCTCACACTCTGTGGACCCTACTACTATTCTAGGGGACACACCTGCTTGGGTTCGCAAGAGTCATGACCTTTCTGCCATTGTTGGTGATCCCACTCTTGGGGTCAAGACTCGTGCTCAACTAGAGAACATCGTTAGCCACTTTTGCTACACGTCCAACGTCGAGCCCAAAAATCATAAAGAAGCTCTCAAGGATGAACACTGGATATCTTCTATGCAGGAAGAGTTGATTCAGTTTAAAAAGAATAATGTCTGGGAACTTGTCCCCCAACCTAGTGAGACTAATGTGATAGGTACCCGGTGGATTTTTAAGAATAAAATGGATGAAAATGGTACCATAATTCGAAACAAGGCTAGGTTGGTCGCTCAAGGCTACACACAGATAGAGGGTGTAGACTTTGGGGAGACATTTGCTCCTGTTGCGAGGCGTGAGTCCGTTCATCTACTACTCGCCATCGCATGTCATCTGCGCTTCAAGTTATATCAAATGGATGTCAAGAGTGCATTTCTGAATGTCATTCTACAGGAGGAGGTTTACGTGGAACAACCAAAAGGGTTTGAAGACCCACAGCACCCGGAGCACGTCTACTATCTGAGGAAAGCCTTGTATGGTTTGAAGCAAGCACCCCATGCTTGGTACGAGAGGCTTACTTCCTATTTCTTAGCTCGTGGCTTCAAGAGAGGGGGAGTAGATATGACGTTATTCGTCAGTAGAGATGACGGTGCTATTTTGGTTGCCCAGGTCTATTTGGACGACATAGTCTTTGGATCCACATGCTCTCAACATTCTCATCACTTTGAAGAGGAGATGAAAAATGAGTTTGAGATGAGCATGGTTGGTGAGCTTACTTTCTTCCTTGGTCTCCAGGTTCGTCAGCTAGAAGATGGGATGTTCATCTCCCAATCCAAGTATGCTCGAGACCTAGTGAAGAAATTTGGTTTAGACTCCTCTAAGCATGCACGTACACCTATGAGTACCACTACCAAGCTTAGTAAGGACACTTCAGGAAAGGACGTAGAGCAAACCTTGTATCAGAGTATGATAGGTAGTCTACTTGATTGCCAGTCGTCCCGATATAGCCTTTAGTGTTGGAGTCTATACGCGATATCAGGCATCCCAAAAAGAGTCACATTTACTTGCTCTAAAATGTATTATTAAATACGTGAGTGGGACTCTCTCATACGGTATTTGGTATTCCTTTGATATCGATGACCGTTTCACCGCCTATTCGGATGCCGATTGGGTCGAGGATGTAGATGGTTGTAGGAGCACTTCTGGTGGGTATTTTTATTTTGGTTCTGCTCTTGTCTCCTGGCTGAGCAAGAAGCAAAATTCCATCTCTTTGTCCATTGCGGAGGCTGAGTACATAGCTGCCGGGAGTTGTTGCACACAACTCTTGTGGATGAAGCAAATGCTGGAGGATTATGGGATTTCACAGGACACCATGACCATTTCCTGTGACAACACGAGCGCGATACACATATCCCGCAATCCAGTCCAGCATTCGCGCACCAAGCACATCAGGATGCGTTAGTACTTTATACGACAGCTAGTTGAGGAGAAAGTCGTATCCCTGAGTTTTGTTCCCACCGACCATCAGTTAGACGACATTTTCACGAAACCTTTAGATACCCTTAGATTTGAGAGTCTTAGGAAGTCTTTGGGGATTTGCACAGTTGACTGAGGGGTTGGTCTATGTCTAGAATAGGATGCTTTTTCATGTTCATATCATATGCTTCCTATTGCTAGTCTGTTTTATATGTATCATTGCTTAGTAGTACATCTATTTATTTATTCTTTTTGCTTTTTATATTTCTTTTGAAAAATACAAAAAGATTTTCCTTTAAGAAAAATTTTAAGAAAAGCACAAAAAGATTTTATTTTGATAAATTTTTGAAAAATCCAAAAAGATTTCTATTTTTGCTCCTTTTATAGATGAGCATTTAAGATAACCAAGTCATAACTTCATTCCATATATCCATGTGACTGTTTGATAGAGATTTGAGAAGCTACATCATTTCATCCATGTGCTTTACATTGTTTGGAGTCTTTGAGATGTAATTAGTGATATCTTCCCACATGTTTGACTCCTATATCCTTTATTGCACACATGCACGGCTATATTTGATTTTTGCACTTGTCTATCTCATATTGGCTTGAGTGTTTCCATCTCAATTCTGTCTATACAACTTTCAATATGCGATAAAACTTGACAAGATTGGAATGCATGTAAAAACCGTTTTGATGAGACTGTGTGTTTTTGTATAACGGGGAGGGGCTGCAAAAGGTAATCATCTATCCTTTGCGCAAAAGCCACCGTTAAAAAGGACCTAAAAAATGGAGGAATTTTAACATCCGAGGTCCAAACAGGTTAAAAGAGCCCGAAAAATTTAAAGGCAATAACAAGCAATTCATGCCAAATATGGGCCACTTAGGTTTCACCATCAATTCTCCAAAGTTTGAGAATTTAGAAAGCCTCTATTCAAAATTATATCTGAGGGAGTTTGGTTGGAGAATATAAACGGGTTTGCACTGCCTTAAAAGTCCTGAAAAAGCATAAATTTTTTTAGACTTTATTGGTGTGAAAATCACTTTGATCTTTGATTTGTTGATTTGATTGAGTCAATATCTTATATTGTCATTCTTTTACACCAAAGGAAGCATTTGAGTTCATTCGCTAGGAATATCCGATATTCATCGTGCACATATGTCTTGTTTGTATGCATTGATCTTCCTATCGAATTATGTTCACACCCATTCATTAACGCTATCATCAACTTGGTTGCTTTGTGTTCATTCATGGTGTGATTTTGTTTGAGAATTTCTGAAAAATTCAAAAAATAGTTGTGTATTTCCTTGTGACACCCCGTCATTGCTTGTTTGCATTATTTCTCTCATTTGTCTATTTGGGGACATCATAAAAAGGGGGAGAAAGAATTATCACATTAAGGGGGACTGAATTTTGTAGTGTTGAGTTGTTTATTACCAATTAGCATATTGGCATATCTGTTTATCTCATTTCAAACTCGATACGTCACTTGGTATTTTGCTTTTTCTCATGTGTGTAGGTACTACATGGATTAACATTGGATTGCACACCCTGATGAGAAAAGCGTTGAAGATTCCTGAAGAGTTGAATAACAAACGATGAAGTCTTATTCAATTGTACCTTTTCAGTTTTGGGTTCATGGAAGGGTAGATTTGTATAGGCAATTTTATACTTGATAATTCAGATGTTTTTATGTTTGTACCAGCATAGACATAGGGGGAGATTTGTAAGGACATTTTTTGTCCATTATCAATTTGTTATGTCGTACGCCGTTACACCGTTGAAGAAATTCAAAGATTTATACAGTCATCAACGGATCCGAATATCAAAAGAAGAAGAGGAATCAAAGTCTGACAGGCCGAACCGGTCCGCCCTTGAAAAAGAACCAATTCGCCTGCGAACCGGTCCGCCTCAGACCCGGACCGGTCTGCCTGCTGAAAAGATAGTACACCCCGGACCGCAAGCAAACCGAAGAAGCCAAAAATAAAAAGAACCGGTCCACCTACCCGGACCGATCCGCTTCAGACCCGGACCGGTCCGCCTGGGATAAACTTCGGCAGATCGTGGTCAGATTTTCTAGGCTAAACGTTTCCTTTATAAACCCGCTACGGGAAGTGGTTTGTTAAGACTTCTAGACACGATTTTCAGAGTATAAAAACTCTAAGTCTTCACCTGTTGAGTCCCAAGACTCCAGTTTTTATTGATTCACACAACCTCTCATACATTTATGAATCTGTTTGTAACCCTAGAACACAATCAGTTGCTGTTCAACCCTTGTGGAGAAGACCGTTATTCTTCTTCATTGCAGCCCTCCTGGAAAGGGAGATATCCAGCCGCCGACTACAGAATTCAACACCTGAGGGTAATTCTTAGTCACTTGTATTTTCATTGTAATCCGAATTGTACAGTTACAATATTATAATGAAAATAAATGGTTATGCCCCTTTGGGGGATTTTTCCTCACAAGCATGTGTTTGAATGTTCTTGCTTAGTTCATTATCTTATTCAATCACATATTGTTGCATGTTTAGGGTTTGTTTGGGTTAAAAGGTGTTTAATATATAATTTTCTCATTTGAATGCAAGCGCATACTCTCTCAGGTCCATTCTTAGCATCACGGTCGTAAAATAATAGTACGAGATAATCATCGATTATTTTTTAAAATAGATGTCAAATAAATTTGCAAGTTTAATAAACACCATTTCAATAATCCAATTAAAAAGAAGAAGGTGGATATATAGATAGAGACATGTAACAGTTGAACAACTAAGCTACAAAATAATAACTGAATAAACTGTCGCTTAACAGACTAGTACAAACAGGTTACACCAAGTATTACATTTAAATATCACAATATCTGCAAGTACAAAACTTGGGCAACACGCTCGAATGTACAGACTGATCATAACTGGGTTATACAAAAAATGGATGCGTCTATAGAAAAAATCCTACAACATTCGCAAAAATGTTGTATCTCCCTGACATTGAGAAGGAAAGATTAACATGGGCGTCCTTGCGGCGGAGCACCTGAGCAAAAATAGGATCCATACAAAACAGAGAAATATAAACGGGTCAGGGCCCAGTTTGATATGATATTCATGTGAATAAAACGCATAATAGCTATGGACACTAACATCATAAATAAGTTTAAATCACTCTTCACAATAAGAATAATCCTCCTTCTCATCTAAGTGCACATCCTAGCGCAATGCCATGAAAATTGTTAAACTATTCATCAATGCAAGAGAAATAACAAAATTCCAATTTACTAAGCTTAAATTGCAGTTTTGTAAAATATGACTTCACAAGTCCATTCCTCAATAGGAAACTTATCCCATACAGTTGATTTATAAATGCATTAGCCATTTATCAAATGCCACATTCGTGAGAATAGTTCCAAGCAAGATATGATGATTCTAAGACCATCCTTCTGGGAGTCACCCAACTGGATGCGCCCTTAAATAGCTATCATCTTCCAGGGCCTATAACCAAGACCACCAGGGCACCCTAAATCGCGTCACGTGGGAAGTGGCCATATACCTTCGACAGTGAGTCATAACCATACCTAGAATTACATAACTTCGAATAAAACAACAACACAATATAACCTCCTGTCCTATGGCCGATGATTATATTCACCCTGCATTCACTAGCTAGGGGACTTCACCTCATTCGCGTGACTTCCCTTATGATAGCATTTATAGAGGTATGTATATGCAAGTCATAATTCACAAGATATGCCAATTTAAAATGTGCATTTTATTATATCCGGAACCATATGTGTTTAACGACATAAACCATAATGTTTAATTGTCGCCATACTAGTCTCCGAGAGTTAACGACAACCCTATAAGTCACCAAGTGTAATTTACATCATACTAATCTCTAAAAGTCCAAAACCATATAACCCTACTTTCCTATTCTCCTAAACTAGCTTACTAAATGAAAAGTACACTCCCTTCCATCTATTAATAAATTAATTAACCCCTGACATAAGACCAAACACTCCTTTTCTAACCTAGGTTATTGATTCCCCTAATATAAGACCCTAATAATCTATTTTACTTCATATAAGAAGGTTCCTAAGCCTTAAACCTTAAAAGAAAGGAATAGAAAAAAAACCTAAATTTCAGGATTAAAACAGGGTACCGTTCGACCGGCCCCTGACCCCCGATCGATCGCGCTCTTTGAAATTGCCCTTGTAAGAGAAGCATTAAGACCTTCCCCGAAGGCCCGGTAGACCGGTCCCTGGACCGCGATCGATCGCGCTATAAAAATTTGCCTTTTGACAGAAGTAGTAGGCTTTTCTCTTTAGGCCCGGTCGACCGGGCTCTGGACCGCGATAGACCGGCACATCTCTTAACCTCATCCTCTAATAACTTCACCCCATCATTTATACACCACAACAAACTCATATAATCAACTTAATTCATACATAAATCAAAATCTAAGGGTTTAAACACCAAAAGTCATCAAAACCCACAAATGGTTCAAATCTCTAAAACAACACAACTATATATACAGATTATTCACACTCAATCATACATAATTTCAAGTTAGAAACTTTCCTTAGGGTTGTAGCCTCAGATTCTTGCTCGTTGAAATGATTCCAAGTCAAGAGTAGCAAATCTCCTCTCCTCTTCTCTTCTTTTTCTCTCAATCTCTCTCTCTTTCTCTCTAACTCTCTATAGGTTTAGAAATGCCCAAATGAGAAGTAAAATGATCTTGCAAGACTAAATACCCCAAAATTCCCTAAATACAATAAGTCTAGCATTAAATGCTACTACACAAATAAAATGACTCGTAACAACATAATTAAGTCATAACCGGTCAAAAGTGCCCGGAACCCAAAATACAACTTGATACGTATTTTGACTATCTTAACCATTTTCGGACTAACCGCGCCCTCTAAATTGGCATCCGGGATATCATAAATTATTTCATGTTCCAACGTCACATTAATTCATTAATAGTGATCCACTTGGAAGATAAGTCATAACCGTCGCTTAAAGCACAACGACGCAATAAAACATAATATGATGCTATTTACATTCACTTAACAGTAAATATGCAATACTCAGTGAATATCATCTCTCAAATCACTTAAAATAATATTTACTTCAACTTCCTCTATTTTATATAATTGACACACAAGGTAAATTAGTATAAAAATAATTACTCATAAATAAGGGGTATTACATACTCCCCCCCTTACAAGGGAATTTTGCCCTTAAAATTTAAGCGTACCTTGTAAAAAGAGGTGTGGATACCTCTTGAATATCATCCTCATGCTCCCAAGTTGATTCCTCGGCATTGTGGTGTCCCCACTAGACTCGAACCAAGGGCACCACCTTAGACCTTAGTTTATGCTCTCCGTGATCTAAAATAGCAACCGGTTGTTCCTCATATGAAATATCGGGTTGTAATTAGATATCATCCAAAGTAATGTGCCAATGAACTCCCTTGCACCTTCTATACTTATTCAAAGATGAGATATGAAACACGTCGTGAATCTGTTGTAGGCATTCCGGCAAAGCAAGTTGATGTGTTACGGGGCCTACCTTTGCAATAACGGGAAAAGGGCCTACATAGCGCGGCGCAAGCTTGGCTTTCTTCTTGAATCGCATTATACCCTTAATTGGGGATACCCACACTAAAACTTGGTCCCCTACCTCCAATTCTACATGCGTTCTATTAGCATCGGCATTGCTCTTGTGAAATTCGAATGCGGTTTCGAATAAGCTCAATCTTCGAAGAGTTATCTTGGATCATTTCAGGTCCAAGGAGATTCTCATCTCCTATTTCCAACCAGCAAGCAGGTGATCTACACGGCCTACCATACAATGCTTCATATGGTGCCATACCTATTGTGAATTGGTACGAATTATTATATGCAAATTCGACAAAGGTAAGGTATTGCTCCCATCCTCCTTTAAAGTCAAGTACACACATTCGAAGCATATCCTCCAATATTTGGTTGAATCTTTTCGTTTACCCATCAGTTTGTGGGTGGTAGGAGGTACTCAACTTCAATTCGGTCCCCATTGCTTCTTGAAAACTTCACCAAAAAAGGGATACAAAAATTTTGTCTCGGTCTGAGACTATATTGATAGGTACCCCATGAAGTTTCACAATCTCCGTAATAAAGAGCCGGGCAAAATGTGTTGTATTATAATCTATCCGTACTGGTAAAAAGTGTGCCGATTTGTTCAGACAATCAAAAATAACCCAAATGGAATCATGACCGCTTTGTGACCTCGGCAATCTCGTGATGAAATCCATCGAGGTACTCTCCCACTTCCACACCGGTATTTCTAACGGTTGTAACAATCCCGTTGGTCGCTGGTGGTCTACATTCGTCAATTGACAAGTGGTGTATTGGGAAACAAATTCAAAGATGTTCCTTTTCATACCCTCCCACCAATACTGACGACACATGTCTTAGTACATTTTATCCCCACCTGGGTGTACTACAAATCTTGAGCCATGAGATTCTGTCATAACAACACGTCTTAAGTCTCCCTCATCCGAGACTATAAGTCTTTCGTGGAGATGTAACCCACCCTCAAAACTAATAGAGTAGGACTCTGCTCCCTTGGTTAACAAATGGCATACCCGGTCTTGGAAGTATTTTTCCCTTCTTTGCGCTTCCACAACTCACATCACAATAGCTGGCGTAGCAGTCAACACCAACATAAATGCTCTTACTATAGCATCCTCCTGGCTAATCTCTTTCGATTTAGCCTTCCATACCTTCACTCGTTCCTTCGTGGGTTTCGACTCAGTGCATCCGCTACCACATTTTCCTTGCCTAGGTGATAATGAATATCAAATTAATAGTCCTTCACAAACTCCAACCACCGATGTTGTCGCATATTCAGATCTTTCTGCGAGAATAAATACTGCAACGATTTGTGGTCCGTGAAAGACTAAACTTCTCCCCCGTGAGGTAATGTCTCCATATCTTCAAGGCAAACACTACCACGGTAAGCTCCAAATCATGCACGGTATTATTCTTCTCATCAGGCTTTAACTTACAAGACATATAAGTAATGTCCCTATGCTCTTGTTGTAACACACCTCCCAATCCTTGTAGAGACGCGTCAGTAAAGACTAAAGATTCCACTCCTGGTCTTGGCAACGTGAGTACCGGAGCAGAAGTCAACTTATCTTTCAACTCCTCGAAAGCTAACTGATAGGAATCATCCCAAATAAATCGTACTCCCTTCCGGGTCAAGTTTGTCAAAGGGCCAGAAATTTTGGAAAAACCCTTAATGAAATGGCGATAACAACCCACCAAACCTAGAAAACTATGGATCTTAGTGGGTGTCATGGGATGAACCCATTCCCTCACCGTGGCAACTTTACTCGGGTCTATATAAATACCCTCAGTCATTAAAATGTTCCTTAGAAACTGTACTTCCTATAACCAAAAACTACGCTTCTCAAACTTAGCATACAATTGATGATCCCGTAGTGTCTGCAGGACTAGTCGTAGGTGTTCGACATGATCAACTTCAGTCCGAGAATAGACTAGAATGTCATCAATAAACACTATGAAAAACTGGTCTAGGAAGTCCCGAAATCCTCTATTCATAAGGTCCATAAATACGGCAGGTGCATTGGTTATCCCAAAAGGCATGACCAAAAACTCATAGGACCCATATCTAGTTAAGAATGAAGTCTTCGACACGTCTTGATCTCGAATTTGGAGTTGATCATACCCAGTCCTCCAATTTAGAGAAGTAAAACGCTACCCTTAATTGATCAAACAAATCATCGATATGAGGTAACGGGTATTTTCTCCTGATGGTGACCTTATTCAATTCCCGGTAATCAACGCATAATCGGTGGGAACCATTCACAAATAACATAGGAACACTCCATGGAGACATGGTATGCCGAATAAACCCTTGCTCCGGCAGTTACTTAATTTGATCCCTTAACTCCCTTATTTCCAAAGGATCCATATGGTATGGATTTCTCACAATCGATCGAGTTACCGGTGCTAAATCAATTACAAACTCAATCTCACGACTGGGACGTAAGCCTGGAATCTCCCAAAAAACATACTCAAATTATCTAACAATATGAATCAACCCTAGGGAAACAACTATTTCGCATGAAGTCTCCTCCTTAATACAATATAAGTACGTGCTCGAACCTCCCTCCGAAAGAGGCACAACCACTAAAAACATTTATTGCCCCGGAATGGCAAGGACTATACTCCTCCTATAACAATTTACTAAGGCTCGGTATTTCACTAACCAGTCCATACCCAAAATAACATCATACCTGACCATATCTAGGACGAGTAAATCGTCCTCAAAACGCAAATTACCAAGGTCTATTCCTACCCTTTTACAAACAAAGAATATAAGCGAACCATCACCCATGGAAGATTCCACACTAGCAAAAGTTCTCTCAGTAGACTTAATCAACCCCATCGAATGAGAAAAATGCCTAGAAATAAATGAGTGTGTTGCGCCCGTATCGAATAACACTCGAACCACATACCCGTGAATGGGAAACTTACCCTCAATAGCTAGGGGTGCGGGGGGAAACAAGGCATCCTGAATATTATACACACGCCTGTACTGAAGTTGCCCCTGTTATAGAGGGACGACTGGAATAGGCATTGGAGGATGTAGATGCTCCTGCTAATGCTGAGGACCCCTAGGAAACTATCCCCCGATCAACTATGGACAAGCTCTTTTAAAGTGACCCTGTTCACCACACTGAAAAATAGCGACCCACAAAATTTTCTGGATGACGGCCCCGATTTTATTTCGAAACTGCCCCATGTCTTGGACCTGATGGCCTCGACCTCCATTATTTCCTCTGCCTGCTTGGCCCTATTAGCCTAACTGATGCTATTGTTGGGCACCCCGACCATGTCTGAAACCACCTCTGCCAAAATTAAAACCCCCAAAATGTTATTTCTTATACGAGTCCCCTTACTGGGTATCCCTCTCCTTCTGCTTAATTCTCGACGGTTGTGGTGGGGGTAGTGCTCCACCGACACCATTTCATTCTTTCTTACTAGCTTGACCCGAATCCGTAATCTTCCCTTTCACATGAAGACGGTGATCTTGGCAATGGAGCAAGGTTGCATTCATCACGTCACCAAACATTTGCAAAGCTGGATTTCCCAACAAGTGTTGCCTTATTCTCCAATTCAAACCCCCGATAAATTTTGAAATCCTCCTTTCCTCTAGAATTACTTCATCCAGCACAAAGTTTGCTAGACGTGTAAATTCATCTTCATATTCTGTCACTGACCGTTCCCCTTGAACAACATCCTGGAGTTTCCTCCTCATCTCCTTCTGGACTGCTGGAGGAAAATACTTTCAATCAAATAAAACCCATAATTATAAGATAGGCATGGTATCCCTTTGCTCCGAAGTTGTCACCGACTCCCACCAATGTAAAGCTGCTCCTACCAGTTCAAAAGTGGTGAGAATTTGTTTTCGCTCCCCGCTACACTCCACCATTCGGAGATGGCATTACATATCTTTCTTCCACTAGTTTGCCACAATCACATCAGTGCCACACTGAAATTCTAAAGGGTGAAATTTTTGGAAAGATTCTCTAATTCTATCCCATATGGAGGGTCCCGCATGGGCTTGAACCTCAGGTGCTACCGGTTGTTGGGCTTGGGGAAACTGTTGGTCCATATCAGTCATTACAGCGTTGACTGCCTGGGCAAAAATATTAGCCACCTCCGCCACATTTATAGCTCCTTGCGGGGGCGGGGGCTCTACGTTATCTACAGCTCGATTTACTTTCCCCGGGCGACCTCTTCTAGGAGGCATCTGAGACGAAAGGCAACTGAATAAAAATATGATTTAAAATAATTTATATTTGTAGAAGATAGCAAGCATGAATAAACAAAACAGTCCTAACAATAGGGCTCTATATCAAAGAACATTATGATAGAACGTGATAAGTCCTCATAGATCCTAAGGACTCTAGAACCTGATGCTCTAATACCATCTGTGACACCATGCTTATTAAAATAAGAGGTGGCTAGCCCGATGCTCGAATAACTATAGTAATCATAGATGGTCCATTCTTAGCATCACGGTCATAAAATAATAATACGAGATAACCACCGATTATTTTAGAAAACGGATGTCAAATAAATTTGCAAGTTTAATAAAAAGCATTTCAACAATCCAATTAAAAAAAAGAAGGTGGATATATAGATAGAGACATGTAACAGTTTAACAACCAAGTTACAAAATAATAACCGAATCAACAGTCGATTAACAGACTAGTACAAATAGGTTACACCAACTATTACATTTAAATATCACAAATCTGCAAGTACAAAACTTGGGCAACACGCCCGAATGTACAGACTGATCATAACTATATTATAAAAAAGATGGATGCGTCTATAGCAAAAATCCTACAACATGTGCAAAATGTTGTAACTGCCTGCCATTGAGAAGTAAAGATTAACACGGGTGTCCTTGTGGCGGAGCCCCTGAGAATAAATAGGATCCATACAAAACAGAGAAATATAAATGGGTCAGGGCCCGGTTTGATATGATATACATGTGAATAAAATGCATAATAGATATGGACACTAACATCATAAATAAGTTTAAATCACTCTTCACAATAAGAATAATCCTCCTTCTCATCTAAGTTCACATCCTAGCGCAATGCCATGAAAATTGTTAAACTATTAATCAATGCAAGAGAAATAATAAAATTCCAATTTACTAAGCTTAAATTGCAGTTTTTTGAAATATGACTTCACAAGTCCATTCCTCAATAGGAAACTTATCCCATACAGTTGATTTATAAATGCATTAGCCATTTATGAAATGCCACATTCGTGAGAATACTTCCAAGAAAAATATGACGATTCTAAGACCATCCTTCCGCGAGTCACCCAACTGGATGCGCCCCTAAATAGCTATCATCTTCCAGGGCCTATAACCAAGACCACCTAGGCACCCTAAATCGTATCGCATGGGAAGTGTCCACATGCCTTCGACAGTGAGTCATAACCATACTCGAAATTACCTTACTTCGAATAAAACAACAAAACAATATAACCATCGGTCCTATGGCCAAGGACTATATTCACCCTGCATTCACTAGCCAGGGGACTTCACCTCATTCGCGTGACTTCCCTTATGATAGAATTTAGAGAGGTATGTATATGCAAGTCATAATTCACAAGATATGCCAATTTAAAATGTGCATTTTATTATGTCTGGAACCACATGTGTTTAACGACATAAACCACAATGTTTAATTGTCCCCATACTAGTCTCCGAGAGTTAACGACAACCCTATAATCCACCAAGTGTAATTTACCTCATACTAATCTCTAAAAGTACAAAACCATATAACCCTACTTTCCTCTAGTCCTAAACTAGCTTACTAAATGAAAAGGACACTCACTTCCATCTATTAATAAATTAATTAACCCCCGACATAAGCCCGAACACTCCTT
The DNA here is from genome assembly GCA_949130495.1 of Sambucus nigra. Classification (NCBI taxonomy): domain Eukaryota; kingdom Viridiplantae; phylum Streptophyta; class Magnoliopsida; order Dipsacales; family Adoxaceae; genus Sambucus; species Sambucus nigra. Next base: position 325,811,204 of record OX422222.1, on the reverse strand, counting down.
TTATAACATAGGTTATTGATTCCCGTAATACAAGACCCTAATACTCTATTTTACTTCATACAAGAAGGTTCCTAAGACTTTAACCTTAAAAGAAAGGAATAGAAAAAAAAATCTAAATTTTGGGATTAAAACAGGGTACCTATCGACCGGCCCCTGACCCCTGATCGACCGCGCTCTTTGAAATTGGCCTTGTAAGAAAAGCAGTAAGCCCTTCCCTTAAGGCCCGATCGACCGTTCGCTGGACCGCGGTCGACCGAGCTATACAAATTTTCCTATCTTTTTTCTTTAGGCGCGATCGATCGGGCTCTGGACCGCGGTCGACCGGTCATACCAGATCCCACAGCCAACCCCATTTTCCCTCTTGTAAAACCTAAATTTATAACCTATTTTCTTCCACATCTCTTAAACTCGTCCTCTAATAACTTTACCCCATCATTTCTACACTACAAAAAACTTATATAAACAACTCAATTCCTATAGAAATCGAAATCTATGGGTTTAAACACCAAAAGTCATCAAAACCCACAAATGATTCAAATCTCTAAAACGACATAACTATATATATAAATTATTCACACTCAATCATACATAATTGCAAGTTAGAAACTTGCCTTAAGGTTGTAGCCTCGGATTCTTGCTTGTTGAAATGATTCCAAGTCAAGAGTAGCAAATCTCCTCTCCTCTCCTCTTCTCTTCTCTTCTTTTTCTCTCTCTCTCTCTCTCTCTCTCTCTCTCTCTCTCTCTCTCTCTCTCTCTAGGTTTAAAAATGCCCAAATGAGAAGTAAAATGATCTTACAGGACTAAATACCCCCAAATTACCTAAATATAATAAATCTAGCATTAAATGCTACTACACAATTAAAATGACTCGTAACAACATAATTAAGTCATAACCGGTCAAAAGTCCCCGGAACCCACAATACAATTTGGTACTTATTTTGACTATCTCAACCATTTTCGGACTAACCACGCCCTCCAAATTGGCATCTGGGATTTCATAAATTATTTCATGTTCCAACATCATATTAATTCATTAATGGTGATCCACTTAGAAGATAAGTTATAACCGTCGCTTAAAGCACAACGATGCAATAAAACGTAATATGATTCTATTTACATTCACTTAACAGTAAATATGCAATACTAAGTAAATATCATCTCTCAAATCACTTAAAATAATATTTACTTCAACTTCCTCTATTTTATAAAATTAACCCACAAGGAAAATTAGTATAAAAATAATTACTCATAAATAAGGGGTATTATACTCATCTTGTATTTGTCCAGTCAACTCATCCATAACAAGAGCAAAGAGATAAGGACTCAATGCTGACCCTTAGTGTAGACCTAATGTAATTGAAAATTTATTACTTTCTCTGATGTTCTTACTATAGTCATCGCACCATCATACATATACTTGATCTCCTCAATATATCCGTGAGTCAATCCTCTTTTATGTAGAACCCACCATATTATATCGCTGGGTACCCTATCACACGCCTTCTCTAAATCTATAAAAATCATATGAATATCCTTTTTTTTTCTCCTTATACCTCTCCGTTAATCTCCTCAATAAAGAGATTGCTTCCTTTGTTGACCTCCCAGGCATAAACCAAAATTTATTCTCGGATACTATTGTCTTCAATCTCAATCTATATTCAATCACTCTCTCCTAAAGTTTCATTGCATGACTCATTAACTTAATACCATGATAATTTGAACAACTTTGTATGTCCCCTCTATTTTTATAAATAGGTGCTGGAACACTCTTTCTCCATTCATCGGGCATCCTATTAGTCATTAAAATTCTATTAAATAATTTTGTAAGCCATGATACTCCATCCTCCCCTAAGCACTTCCAAACCTCAATAGGGATGCCATCTGGTCCTAAACCCTTCCCTGTTTTCATCTTTTTAGGGCAATCCTGACCTCTGTTGTCCTAATTCTGCGGAAAAATATATTTTCTCGAGTCTCCCTAAGTTCCTTAATAACCTAAAATCCTTAAAAAGACTTACCATTTTTAGGCCACCATCATCATGAATCATTGACTTTCCCTATGTCTATAACTTCCGCTTAGTTGGGCCTTGTGATTTTCCTTCGCCATAGTTGGTACCTTCCCTTAGTCGATGACTTCCCCTTAGTCTTTGCCTTACCCTTAGATGGTTCCTTTTCCTTTGTTGGGGCCTTTGTTAAAGCCTCCTATAACTCCCCACTCTTAGTCGCATTCCCCTCTCCACTTTTACTCTCACTATCACTTTCCTCTTTATTTTTTTTGTAAGAAAATTATTAAATAAACCTTTGGTTTATTTCCTTCCCCGAAATGTGGTCTTCATTAATCCACTTTTAAAGAAGAATAAATGTTATATCCTGTATAAATGGTTCGTATTCCACACGAAATAAAGAATAAAAGGAGTTTAAATTCCACTTAATCTCAACCTTGATGGACAGTTGAGATTAACTGACCTTTGGAATTCAGGCCCTCTCTCCACCTATAATTAGATGCATTTTGTCCATTAGAAACCATCCCAATTAAAAAAACATACCTAAAGGTTTATAGGCAAGGAGAGAGAGGAAAAATTATCCCTTAAAGGACTGCTAAGGCGATCACACCGGCGACACTAGACGGCGATGTTCAACAGCGGGATTGAATCCATGGTGTCGAAAGGAGGTAAATAAAATTAGTCTTTTCATATGTTTATTGACGTGATTATCATATTGTTCAAAGATCTTAGGAGTCATGTATAAAATATAACTTACATGTGGTATCAGAGCTGATGTTAAGAATATACGAGTTTCCATTAAAATAGATAATGATGTTGTCGCTTATTGCTGTATACTAACAGTTTCTTCTTAAACTATATTTTTCTTCTTGTTTTCATGAAAACTATAACAGTTATGTATTAAGTTTCTTCCTAATTCTTTAAAACTAGAACAATTATTTTTGTGGATATTAAGGCAGTTTATGTATTATGATTATTAGTATTCATGAATCTTAGAATTATTATTCATGTCTCCTAAATTTCATATGACTATTACAATTCATGTCCCTTAGAATTTATTCATTTAGGCTACCATATCTTTTAGAATTATTATAGTTATGCCGTTTGAAATTCTCAAAAATTATATGACTTTTAAAAATTATTATTTTTCAAATTCTTCAAAATTATGACTCCCCAGCTTTTGTAATTCTAGACTTATCATATCCTAGATTATATAATTTTTCTTTTCAAGAATTTTATAACTATATAAGTCTATGGTTTTTGGAATTTTATGATAAAATATACATAAGTATTCATATTAATTTATTAAACGAATGCAACTGCATTATTAAAGTTTGGTATCACCACAAAGGTACTTATTGTTACAAATTCCACATTAGCCCTTTATTACCATTATAATGTTTAAATATGTTTATTTAACATTTAGCATTTAGTTTCCCACAGGTATACTATAATCATATATTGAATACACAATTAAGGAGTGTTTGTACATGTTTGAACCAAGGATATCCACAGATACCTAATTCAATTAAATAGTAACATCACTCAATTATGCATGCTAAATATTAGGACAATTAATGGCATTAAGTTAAATTTACGATGACTACCCACAGGAGCATCTTATTTTTTCATGTCGTAATATTTCTTACGTATGTGTTAATTACGTTTAAAGCCTTATTAAATTTATTGTATCTCTAAAATTGCGACCCCCTTTCCTGCTCAATTGACTTCGTATGCATCATTTGTCCCTATTCTCATGGGAACCAACTTCTCATAATGGAAAGAGCAAGTTGAGTTCACTTTGGGGGTACTTGACTTGGATCTGGCTTTTCACATTGAAAAACCAGTTGCACTTATAGAAAAAATTACTAATGAGGAAAAGACTCTCCATAAAGCTTGGGAAAAGTCTGACAAATTGAGCATTGTGTTTATGGGAATGACAATTGCATTGAATATCAAAACATCACTTCCTACACCTAAGAATGCTAAGGATTACATGAAATAAATAGAATAAAGTTTTAAGACTATAGATAAATCCCTTCCTGGAAAACTAATGGCAAATCTTACAACCATGAAGTTTGATGGCACACACTCAATGCATGATCATGTCATTGAGATGACAAATCTTGCTGCCAAGCTAAAGAATTTGGGAATGACAGTGGATGATTCATTTCTTGTCCAATTTATCCTTAACTCTTTACCTACTCAGTATCGACCTTTCCATCTCAATTACAATTCCATTAAGGATAAGTGGGTGGTGAATGTGTTGTCTAACAAACTGTTTCAAGAGGAGACTAGGATGAATCAATAAGCTATTAAGGTTGCACATTTTGTCCAAAGAGATGGATCATCTAAAGTTGGGAAAAGGCAAAATTCAATCCATAAAAGAGCTCCACCCAAAAATAATGATACTAATTAATCCAATATGAAGAAGCCAAAGAAGTATGACAAACCTGAACACCTTCGGAAATACTGCACTAAACGTAAAGAATGTTTAAAAAAAAGGTAACCTTATGGGTTCGAAAGATTTTTTGAATCAAATCTTACTCATGTGTCTTCTAACACTTGGTGGCTTGATTCTAGTGATAATGTTCACGTTTCTAATTCAATGCAGGGCTTCCTTACCACCCAAACCCTAAGCCCAAGTGAAAACTTTCTGTTCATAGGAAATCGAAACAAAGCCTAAGTTGAAGCCATTGGCACTTATTATCTCATTCTGAAGAATGGATATCATTTAGATTTATTTCAAACTCTTTATGTTCCTTCTACTTCCCGTAATTTAGTTTCAGTTAGTAAACTTGATCAAGCTAGTTATTCGGTTTATCATGGAGATGGTTGTTTTAATTTGTTTTTGAACTCAAATCATATTGGTTTTGGAATTTTAATTGATGGTATTTATCAATTTCATCTTGATAGTTAATTTGCTAAAACTCATCTCACAATGCAATCTAATGTTAAAAAAAAATGTAAGTCTAAAATTGTCTCTTATTTCTTGTGGCATAAAAGGCTGGGACATATATCTAGTGAAAGCATAAAACAATTGGTAAAAGATGAAATTCTTCAAAAACTTAATTTTACCAATCATAAAGAATGTGTGGATTGTATTAAGGGAAAAATAACAAAACACACAAAGAAAGGAGCCACAAGAAGTACACATCTTCTTAAAATCATACATACATATATTAATGGGCCCTTTGACGTTCCAACCTTTGGAGGGAGAATTATTTGATTACTTTTATCGATGATTATTCACGTTACTGTGATCTATACTTGTTGCATGACAAATCTCAGTTTGTGGACTGAAGTCGAAAGGCAACAAGATAAAAAACTGAAAATCATAAGGTCAAATAGAGGTGGTGAGTTTTATGGAAGGTATGATGAAACAAGACAACATCGTGGATCTTTTACAAAACTTCTCCAAAAGCTTAGAATTATCGCTCAATACACAATGCCTGGTTCTTTATGGCAGAATGACGTAGCTGAAAGGCGAAATCGTACATATATGGAAATGGTTAGGTCTATGATGAGTCATGCCAATTTACTTAAATCGTTGTGGATGGATGCTCTACGCACAACTGTTTATATATTAAATAGGGTTCCTAGTAAGGCAGTTTCAAAGAGACCCTTTGAGTTGTGGAAAGGTTGGAAACCTAGTTTAAAACATCTCCAACTTTGGGGATGCCCAGCTGAGGCTAGAATTTATAACCCAAGTGAAAAGAAATTGGACTTCAAAATTGTCAGTGGTTACTTTATAGGTTACCCAGAGAAGTCCAAAAAATATAGGTTTTATTGTCCTAACCATAGTACGAGAATTTTTTAAACGGACAATGCCAGATTCTGTGAGAATGGAAAAATCAATGGGAGTACTAAAATGAATGGTTCAGGAAATTAAGGTAAATATCCCTTTACCCTTAATTCTACAAGTTGTTGGGAATTCCCCCATTGTTGAACCATTAAGCAATGAGGAACACCCAATAAATGATCAATAACTCCATGATGAGATTATCATCAATAAACCTCTTAATGAAACAACTGAGGAACCAGCATTAAGAAGGTTTCATCGTTAGAGAAAATCTGTTATTTTCGATGACTACATGCTTTATCATGTAGAATTTGATGTTGGGATAACTAAAGATCTGATTTCATATTCATAAGCAATTAAAGATGTTAATTCTAGAAAATGGATTAATACCATGGCGGATGAACTAAAATCTATGGCTGAAAATCAAGTTTGGGACGTTGTTCAATTACCAATAGGACACAAGCCAGTCGGGTGTAAGTGGGCCTTTAAGACTAAGTGCGACTGTAATGGAAATATTGAATGACATAAAGCTCGACTTGTGGCCAAAGGTCTTAATCAGAAAGAAGGTATTGACTATACTAAGACTTTTTTCCCTGTGTCTAGGAAGGATTCTATAAGAATTATTATGGCATTAGTAGCTCATTATGGCCCCGAGTTACATCAAATGGATGTGAAAACATCCTTTCTCAATGGAGACTTCTAAGAAAAAGTCTATATGCGTCAACCTGAAGGCTTCATAATCGAAGGTCAGGCATACATGGTCTACAAACTTAAGAATTGCTGACATTAGCCATACTGATGGCATGCTGGGTAGAATTGAGAGTAACCCAGGAATCGCTCATTGGAAAGCTGTAAAGAAAGTACTAAGATACTTAAAGGGAACAAGGAATCACATGCTCACATATAGAAAATCAGATCATTTACATATGGTGGGGTTTTTAAATTTAGATTTTGGTGGATATCCTAACACTAGACATTGTACTCTAGGCTATGTGTATCTCCTAGCTGGAGGTGCAATATCATGGAAAAGCTAGAAGTCCGAATTGATCTACACATCTAATATGGAGGCTGAATTTGTGGCATGTTATAAGGCTGCAAATCAAGGAGCATGGTTGCGGAATTTTATCTCTGAGTTTGGAGCTTTGACTTTCATTTTAAAGACCTTGACTATTTACTGTGACAATGAAGCCGCAATCTTCTTCTCTAAGCATGACTGAATATCTAAAGGATCCAAACACATGGACCTTAAATATGTCTCACTAAAGAAAGACGTTAGAAGAGAAAAAGTTTTCATTGAACACATAGGCACCGATCTCATGGTTGCAGATATTTTTACGAAATGACTACCTCTAAAGACATTTCAGAGACATATTGAAAGCATGGGTCTTAAAGACAATGCCTAGTTATTTCTTTTCTGCAATTTATTATTATGCCTGTATTTGACATTTATTGAGCTCTTAATAAGACTTCTACATCCATTCTATTACGTTTTCCGTTGTGCACGTATATTATTATTGGATAAATTATAACAGAAAATCATCTTTTATAAGACATTATGGGACCATTAAGTAAACTCCTAATTATGGCCTAGTTAAAAAGGTTATCAATGATGTAGTACATGGAAGGGATCATGTTACACAATGATATGCGATCTCCATGACTCCCATTGACTATTGGACTAACCAAGGCCCTTATGAAAAACAATAATTGAAGGATTTAGTATATCATGTGTGCCTTATGATTCTTAGTTAAAAATATTTATGGATTAACCTAATGACCAAGTGGGAGACTGTAAGGAATTTATTAAATAAACCTTTGGTTTATTTCCTTCCCCTAAATATGGTCTTTATTAATCCATTTTTAATGAAGAATACATGTTATATCTTATATAAATGGTTCGTATTCCACACGAAAGAATAAAAGGAGTTAAAATTTCACTTAATCTCAACCTTGATGGACGGTTGAGATTAATTAACCTTTGGAGTTCAGGCCCTCTCTCCACCTATAAATATATTCATTTTGTCCCTTAGAAATCATCCCAATTAAAACACATACCTAAAGGTTTATAGATAAGTATAAAGAAGCCAAATTCTCCCTTAAAGGATTGCTAAGGCGTTCACACCAATGATACTAGACGGTGACGTTCAATAGCAGGACTGAATCCATGGCGTCGAAAGGAGGTAAATAAAATTACTTTTTTCATATGTCTATTGACATGATTATCATATTGTTCAAAGATCTTAGGAATCATGTATAAAATATAACTTACATTTTTCTCCTTTTTTTCTTTCTATGTTATGATCTTCACTATCTTTCTCACACAAGATACTAACTTTCACATTCTTCTTATTTGCATTGTTATTTTCTTTCATATCTTCACTCTTGCTCTCATTTTCACTTTCATCATCCCTTTGACTATTTTCCTTACATTTATTATCAATTTATTCATCTCCCTTCTTATTGTCACTCTCATTCTCACTATCATCTCCACTATTTTTGCACTTCCTATCAGTCTCTTCATCACGTTGCATGTATTTTTTTTATTCTTAATCATTTTTATTTCTCCCCAATCTAGATCTTTCTCCCCTCACTTTCTTCATTTCCCATTTTAGTAGGCAAATGCTTTATAGTTAACTTTCGCATCTTGTGATCATAATATGTTAGTGGATTTCTATCTTTGGTTCTACCCATGTCTATCTACCAGTCATAACTCAGGAAAAATACTAACCACAATTAAACAAATAATTTAATTAGGTTACACAAATTGGATTCGATAAAATAGTGCTCGATATACAAACATTCTTCAGTGTTTTAATGCCAAATAAAGATACTTGGTATATCATTATTGAGTCTTGTATACAAAAGTCAGCGTGTTATCACCATTCAATGTGGACCTATATTACATGAATATTTGGAAATTTAATATCAAACCAAATTAAAATTTTTGGCATTTTGACACTAAATAAGATGATTGTTTTTTCCATTTAAATACCAAAGTTATAGTGATAGTCCATTTGTTTTTTTCCCTCAAATCGAGCTTCTTTGATCCATTCATATTACATGAATTTGGGGATTTTTTTAATAATTTTTTTTCTTAATAGAAAAATCATATAAATAATACATTTCATAGCTTTTTCGTTCAAAATTTAATGTTGGTTCAATTTTATGCACAATGTACGGTTACAAGAGTGTCTATAAATTAATATTCCAATATTAAAAATAATTACAACACACATTTTGTGTATAAAATTGATTTTCTTATTAATTTGGAGAGCTTCATTATTGGGGTTAGGGTTTTTGCTATTTTGAAATGTTTAAAGGTTAAGGTTTTTGTTGGTGAAGGTGTGTTTAGAGAGACAAAGAACTAAAAAATTGAACGGGTTGGTAAAATAAATCTTATATACCATTTGATCATGTGGGTGCCTATATTTTTGTGATAAGCATAACAATATGTAAATTAAGTGATGTTTTGGGGAGGTGGTAACGGAGACAAAATTTCGGTGTCTTTAGCATGACCATATGATATAGTCTCATTAGTATTGCATCATTTTATCAAGAAGGACCTCATGCGGTACATAATGCTTTGTGATTTACTAGGATGAAGCCACCTTCTAGTCATTGTGGTTGCTCTACCAAAAATTTTTAATGTCATTTTACTCCACTAAAAATGGATTTTTATTCCTAAGCAATGGGCATAGGATTCCTTTTTGCGACAAGTGAAGTGTCGCACGACCAACAATTATTTTAACGACTTATTTTTTGGTATAACGAGTACTTTTCCAAAAATCGCTATAAAAATACCAATTTCACCACCAATCTTCAGCTTTTTTATGAAATATAAGTTGTCAATTTTCATGTACTTTATTTTGAGAAAGTGTTTTCTTCATCCGAAGATTCCCTCAATAAATTTATTCACAAATAACGATTGTGATGAAGAAATGCTCCGCTTGATTAGCAGTGTAATTTCCCAGATTTTAGAGATGGATGTGGAACATAATGGAGCGCTTATTTTGGGCTTTATATCCAATCAAAATATTGTCAATAGAGATAGGGATGTAGGGTATCGACGATTAATGAAAAATTATTTTAATATGGATACAATGTACGATGTCGATAACTTTCGACATCATTCCCGCATGCGACACTCATCATTCCTCCACATACTTGGCGACATATCTTCTTACAATGAGTATTTCATAAGAAAGAAAACGCAAATGAAAAATGAAATTTTCCAGCGTTCAAAAAATGAATGTTACATATGAATGCTCACATATGGATGCATGGCTTATTTAATTGATGGGTATTTTAAAATTACATAGATCATTTCCATTGATATGTTCAACAGATTTTGCGACGCAATCTACATGGTGTATTCGATTTAGTATTGAGGACATACATGACCCAAGATGTCCATTGATTGCTCCCAAAAGGGAAGCAACGGGTTTTCACCGGTATGCTAGGTAGCACAGGCTGCATGAATAGGGAATGGAAAATTTTCTCTATGGTTTGGTAGGGGACACATCAGTTCACAACAAGAAGGCTAAGTTCATACTAAAGATAGTTTTAGGATGTTGGGTTTAAACAATAATTTCAATTTTCTCGACCAGCTAAACATTTTTAAGAAGATGATACATAGTAGGGCCCCAGAATGCAATTACATTATCAACCGATGATCATATGATGTGATTTATTACCTAAGTGATCGAATATACCCAAATTGGTCCACTTTTGTCTGATAATATCACATCCATGGATCTCAAACAAATATTCTTCAAATGGTGTCAAGAGGGAACTCAAAAGGACGTGGAATGAGCTTTTTGTGATTTACAATCTCGATTCACCATTGTCAAAGGCCCAATGTATCTTTAGTACCATGATGATCTAAGGTGAATTATGATGGCCTCTATCATACTTCAAAACTTGATCATAAAAGATTAATGAAATGATCATGATCTCCCATCATGGCAACCCGATCACTAGAAAGGCGCGAGAGCCCATGAAGTTTCTCAATCGTAATGAAATAAATGATGACACCCAAATATCTTTCAAATCTATCATTCGCGAATTCTTCATAAATATTTCTTTGCACTACGATTTACAGGAGATTTTTTTTCCAATTTGGGTGGCAACATGTACTGATTTTCGTTATGGATTTTTTTTTATATTTTATATATTTTTTTAATTTTATGTTTTTAATTGTATGGATTCCTTAATTTTTTTTCTATTAAGTGTTACATTAGTAATACTTAAATTTGTAAGTCACTTATAATTGTACAATAAAAAAGGGTTAAACAGAAAAAAATTAAAAAGTTGTGTTGTGTTGTGTTATTCCAATGCTCTTGAATTTTTTTGTTTAAGCCACTTTAACATTTTTTGCAATGTTGTGAAAAGTCAAAAAGGGAAAAATGGTGGAGGAATAAAATATTTTTCTATTCCATGCCTTGGAGATGGTCTTATATTAGTTCAGGAAATAAAATCTCACATATTATGAGAAATAAATCTCACTCATGGTTTGTTATGTGAGAGTTGGACGAATTTGCACGTTTGGTATGATAATGTAGATTAGTTGGAATACCGTATGCATATCCAAATTTTATATTATCCCATACCACTAAAACTATTTGAATACCACATTTTTAATTTAAAATACCATCAGGGTTGCTCTAAGATCATTGTAATGGGTAATCCAATTTTTATAAAATATATTTTACACCAATATACATGGTAGTAAGGTATGACACCTACAAATTTTCTCTACCTTTACATTTTGATGAAACTAGCCCACAACTACACGACACATGAAGAATCGCAAGTAATTAAGTGAATTTCCTCATGCAATACTTCATATGATATATGATATTTATTATTTATTAATAATTGGATTTATTTTGCATTTATACATTAGTCCCCTTAGCTATAACAAGTCCCGGTCATTTTTTTAAAATAACTTCGAATTGGGTTGGAAAATTATTTAATGTCACTCTCAAATTTCAATTTTAAAATAACAGTTGGTAAAAATTAATGAAGTTATCTGAGAAATTAATATATGGTTATAAAGACTAATACCGGGTAGTTGGGGTGCGTATATAATTCAAAGGGGGTTGGTGAAACACATCATGTGTCTTCTGAGCCTTATATATATATATATATATATATATATATATATATATAAGACACATGAGAGAGAGAGAGCTAGAGATAGAGAGAGGGATATTGTCGTTTCATGTTTATTTTGTTTTTTAATTAATAAGTTTACGTGTATCAAATCACAGCTTCGACAATACCCTGCTTAGTTGTTAGGAACTCAATTGTTGATTTTTCAATGAACCCCATTTGGACCTAACACACTCGCCAATAATTTTTTTTACATCTAAGGAGGATATGGTTTGAGGATATTATTTGAGGGTACATCTAGAATTATTCTTTTTTAATTATTGATTGTTATTCCAAATACCCACTAAACTATTAAAAGTCTTTGTTGATTTGACCCATTAATTTAATAAACTCACAAATTCAGATTAACCCTTAGTTATGTTTTAAGCATAGAGATATATAATAGATAAATAAAGATACTTTGTGGGATCCCTTTCAAATGATACATCATAAGCTAGGATGAGCAAAAAAAAAATCATAAGGTGTATATATTCATATTTTTTATTATTGATAATGATAAAATTGTACCTTAATTAACTTTAACAATAGTTAGAAACAAGTATTAATGTAATGGTAAGTTTACATTCAAGAAAGATGTAGTTCATCATAGTAACTTCCTATCGAGTGTATTGGATTTAATTACATATCATTTAAGACAAAGCACTGTGACATAGATTACCGTAGTGGACTGGACTTTTCAGAAGCAAGAATAATTAAGGTTCGGTAAGGTTTTCAAGTTTTGTATTTCCTTTAGTTTATCTTTTAAAGTAAGGAATTTTCATGTCATGACTTATTTTTGAAAACTAATGGAAAAGATACTTTACATAATTTTTATTTTACAAGAACCCTAAAAATGAGGATCTCGTTCAAATGACATTCCCTTGATCAAAAGATGTTTTGATCGAGGTAATTATTTTTCAAACAACAAACCTCATAAGATGCACTTCTTCAAATGAGTTCACCTCGAAAGAAGCATGTTTCAAGTGAGGAAATTGATTTTCATTCAGGGATATTCGTAAGATAAGAACATCATTCGAAAGGGCCTCAATCAAAAGTGACCTCGTTCCAATGAGGGAACCTAGTTCGAACAATGGTCATAATTTTGGAAAACATGTTTAATTCAAGTTATTATAATGATAAACTATAAGTAAGTTCATAAACGAGTCTTTCAAAGTACAAAACCCCAAAAACCATTTTCTTCAAATTCTTTGTTCCATTTTTTAAAATATTATTGGATATTTTTTTCTATATTACTCAAGACTCAAACAAATAATTTTGTTTATAAATAGGGTTTTATTTCTTTTGTGTTTGAAAAACACTTTATGAGTTTTGGATGGCATACTTTTTCACCTATACTTTTCAACCTTTAGTATATACTTACATCCTAGTTCATACTTTGGTGGTTAATTTTGGTGCCATTTTCTTTGGAACAACTTGTATTTAACCATAAATAAGATTTGTATTTTTTTTTATTCAAAGACATTAGTTGCGGAACAAAACTGATAACGGTTGTGTAGAGTAATCATGTTGTTGGTTTCCCACTAGTTGAAAGATAAGTTATGAAAGAGTATTAGAGGAAGTTATGTTAAAGTGAGTTTAGGGCATAGCTATTCTTTGTAAGTATCCACCTTGATACATTTTCTAGTTAATTTATCTTGAGATACTTCCCTTTAATGGTCTTTCCCTTGTATATCTAATGTAGCGTGAATCTTTTACATTTCAGCATCGTTAGAATCACTTGCCTTAACTAAGAAGATAAGAAATAGATTGATTTAGAAAATGAAAAATTCGGTGTCCTAATGTCCTAAAGGGGTGAATAGTACATAAATGTGACACCCCGCCTAATTAAATACCAGGTGATCAGTCCTTTATTAAAATATAATAAAGGTGAACGGTTGGTTCATTCCTAACATCACTGTCGCAAAATAAACTTTTCAATTTAAACACCCTAAATAATTAAGCTAAGTGTCAAAACCATTTAAAACATTATTTCTACTTTCAATTTAAGCCCAATAATAAAATCTTTCATAATTCACCGTTTAAGAGTCACACAAATAACTAAACTAGAAAAGATCATCCAAGCAATTTAAGCATTCAATTAACTAATTCCAACTTTAAAACCACGAAGGAAAAACATACTGACAGTAACAAATCCCAAAGTAAAAATACTAAAAGTAAATGAATCAAAATCCCTGACAAAACCCACTGAATAAGGAAAAAGGGCGACACATGCCCAACTGGATAAGACATAACTAAGAGTGAAGTCAATAATGAGGTCATCTAAGAAAAAGGCCTACAACTCTCACCTAAGCTGCAACACGTTCCTTCCAAAGAATCCTAAGCATAACGCCCCTGTGGCTGGGCACCTGTAGTATATATATATATATATATATATATATATATATACATATATATACAAGAGAGAAGAGATAACAAGAAACGGGTGAGAGCCCGATTGTAAAACAGTTTAAAAATTTAGTTTAGCAAGTATTTAAAATGCTTACCGGCTAATGCAACAATTATATTAGTATGCGGCACTCTCTTGAGAAATTTCTCACCTCTCTTCTAATGTGCACACCTACCGTACTATTAATCCCCATAAGTTTAGCTTATCTTAAATTTCTAATAAGGTTTCATACCGACAATTACTAGAGCTAAGATAATTAATTTCTGAAATCAAAGTTTCCTCATAAATCTCATTTTATTATAAAGTCTTTCAGTATTGCCTCAAACATTGCAAACACTTATAAATTCGAAATATTTATTCATTACTTAACTACTTTTAGTCACAGTAGAAAGTTCCCAATTTCAAGTCTATATATATATATTAATCACTCATATAATATATATATACTAACAGGACCCCACATAAAATTTATGGTGCTGGCATACTCTGCTATCAAGTCCCCGTCATTCGTACTAAGGAAAATACTAGTTCGAAATCACTCTCGAACTATATTAATACAAAGCACATACAAATTAAGGCGAAGCACAGTTCCAAGTCACTAAGAGGTCAGCACATACCCTCACGTCTCTTAGGACCATCTGACTATCAATCAGATAGCCTGTACCAAGGATTCCTATGTTCTAGGGTACAAGTCAATATCCCCCATAAAGCTCCCATCGAGATAAGACTGTCCCGACGCGGTAACCTCAGTGATAACAAGTAGCGCGGGCATGATTTTTACACGTATATAGTATCTACACAAACACAGTCATATATATGTATACTACCATTCCCATTTCTAAATTAGGTACGCCCACGACCCATACTATGATATTAGTTCTTAGTACATGTTACTAGATTATCCCGTATAACGGTTCGTCTCTTTTATTCTTAATTATAGGTTATTCCATACATTCCTCATCTGACTCGTAATATTCTATTCCTCAATGTATATATTCAGTAGGTACTCTCTTATTTTCTAACGTATCTTTCTTACGGGTCTTACTCCCTTAATTACACGTTTCCATAATTTCCTATGAATAAATTACTCCCCGTTAACTTTAAATTCGCCATACTTTAAATGCCCCCTTTTTATTAAGTCCTACTGATCCTCTTTATGTCCCAAAATGTTCTATTAATAAGGTCCAAAGGTAACTACTCATTTTAATCGAAATAACTATTTAAAGGAGGAATATGAATTTGTCAGGAGGGGTCGATCGATCGATGGAATGGGGTCGATCGATCGATCGGTGCTCTTTAGTCGATCGATCGATCAAGCAGTTATGACGAAACTGCAGAAAATCCAGTTACGGGAATCCTATTCCAAACTCATCCAAATCATCATGTTCCACTCCCAAAAAATGATACTACAAGTGTTATATACCCATATAAATAATTTTCTACGTAAAACATGTGAGTTTTCATCAAGTATAACAATTGAAAAGGGCAAAATCTATATAAACCTCAAGAACCCTAATCTTTTCTTTAACTTAGTTCTTCCCATTCTTTTTCCAGATTTTCTACTCCTAACTAAATGAAAATTCATGGTTTAACCTCTACATGTGAAATAGATTTCCAGAACATGATTATTACCTATATAACATGTGAATTCTAGTCTCCAATATATGCTTTCTTTCATGGAATTGGTTCTAATCAACCCTAGGCTAATATAATTGAAGCATTAACTAAAATAAAGAAAGATAGATACTTGCCTGCAAATTTTTGTTTCTGATTTGTGGAAGAAAATTGCATGGTTGTGTTCCTCGTCGCGCGATCTACAATTTGACGGTGACGGCGGTGCAAACGGTGGAGTTCTTGGCCTAGAACTCATTGGAAAGCTTCCCTTCTTCCTCTCCAATGGCCGTTATTGGTTTTTGGTTATGCTAACCCTAGAAGACAACCCCTAACATCTGATAAAACCTTAGAAAATTCGTGGGTTTCCATGCCCAAAAATACAAAATGTCTAAAACGCCCTCCCGGGATGCTCATTGGGCCTAAAAATGCCCCGAGACCCAAACTAAACCCCCAGGTACATTATTTTGACTGTCTCGACCCTTCCGGACACATTAACGTACTCAAAATGACCATACGGGTGACTTATAATTTATTCACTTTTAATAATGTGAATTTAATCCCGACACAACACGGGCGCGTCCCGATAAAATTTCCAAAATTATCAAATTGTATTCTCATTATAATTTTACTAAATTTAATTACACATCTTACTTTACCCATAAAGTAATTTATAACAAAATTCCAATAATTACTAACTCTCATCACGCTAGTAAATATTTTAATGATTTCTGAATTAATATTAAATTAATATCTTTAATTAATTGTAATAAATCCGCAAATTTAAAAGTCATAAAAATACGAGGTATTACATACTTCCCCCCCTAATAACGAAATTTCATCCCAAAATTCAAAAAATGAAGTATACCTGGTAAGAATAACTCTGGGTATTTCTCACGCATGTCTGTCTCACGCTCCCAAGTGGATTCCTCCACACTATGATTCTCCCACTGGACCTGTACAAGTGTAACTACCTTTGACCTTAACCTCCTTTAGTTATAGTCTAGGATAGCCACTGGCCTCTCCTCGTAAGAGTTATCGGGTTGTAAGTCAATCTCCTCAATCGTGATGTGGTTGTGGGCCATGTCATCCCGAAGGTATCATCTCAATGACGAAATGTGGAATACATCGTGAATACGGTGTAAATGCTCTGGCAGACCCCATCCGTATACTACCGGCCCAATCCTCTCGATAATGGGAAATGGTCCCACGTACCACCAGTGCTGTCGCATCATATCCTAGTATATCTTATCTCCCCCCGGATGCACCATAAATCTGGACCCGTGTGACTGTTTCATCACTGTATGACGTAAGTCTGTTCCTTCTGGGACCACTAATCTCCCATTAAACCTTAAACCTCCATCGAAACCAACTGAATAAGGCTCATCACACTCAGCTAAAAGTCTTACAATCTACTCCTAGAAAAATAAGTCTGCTGTTTGTGCCTGTATTACTCTCGTAACAATCTCAAGTGTCACTGTCATGACAGATATGAAAGAATGGGCTACCGTGTCCTGGTTACCCAACTCTTTCCACTTTGCTTTTCATATGTCCGCTACGTCGCCTACCAGTCTACGGTTCAACGCATCAGCAACTACGTTAGCCTTTCTCGGATTATACTGTATGTCGAATTGATAGTCTTTCACAAACTCTAACCACCTGCGCTCATGCATATTCAACTCTCGCTGAGTGAACAGGTACATCAGTGACTTTTGGTCTATGAACAAGCGAAACTTCTCCCCCAGTAGATAATGTCTCCATATCCTCAATGCAAAGACAATCGCTGCTAACTCTAGGTCGTGATTGGGGTAATTTCTCTCGTGCGTCTTAAGCTTGCGGGAGGCAAAAGCTATAGGCTTCTCCTCCTGCTGAAGTAATCCCCTGAGTCCTCGTAAGGAGGCATCAGTGTAAACTAGGTACTCCACTCCCGGATTGGATAAAGCAATAATTGGTGCCGAAGTTAGCTTATCTTTCAGCTCATCGAAAGCCAATTAACAAGCATCATCCCAAACATATGGTATCCCCTTGCGAGTCAGGTTTGTCAATGGACCCGCTATTTTAGAGAACCCTTGGATGAATCTCCTATTATACTCGGCTAAACCCAAGAAACTACGCACTTCTGTCGGTGTCGTGGGATGTCCCCACTCCCTCACTGCTGACACTTTACTTAGTTCAATCTCTATCCCCAATTCGGATACAACATGCCCCATAAACTGCACCTCCCGTAACCAGAATCCACACTTCTCGTCTTTGCATACAGCTGATGCTCTCATAGAGTCTGAAGAACCTACCTCAAGTGCTCAGCATGCTCTTCCTTAGTGTGTGAATATATCAAGATGTCATCTTTGAAGACGATGGAAAACTGATCCAAGAACTCTCTGAACACTCGGTTCATCAAGTTCATGAATACGGCTAGAGCATTTGTGAGTCCAAATGGCATGACTCTGAATTCATAGGACCCATACCACGTAAAGAAAGCAGTCTTCAAAACATCCTACTCCCTAATCCGTAGTTGATGGTATCCTAATCTCAAATCTATCTTCGAAAAGAAAGTTGCTCCCCTCAGCTGGTCGAATAGATTATCAATTTAAGGTAATGGATATTTATTCCGTATCGTGACGTTGTTCAGCTCCCGGTAATCCACGCATAACCTCAGTGAATCATCTCTCTTTTCTACAAATAAAATTGGAGCGCCCAAATATGAGGTACTCCTATGAATGAAGCCCTGAACTAACAGTTGTTCTATCTAATCTTGTAACTCCCTCATTTCCGCTGGAGCCCTACGGTACGGAGCGCATGCTATCGGTCAAGTATCCGGTAATAAGTCTATGAAGAAATCTATCTCTCGACTGGGGGGTAGGCCTGGTATCTCCTGAAATACATCAAAATACTCACGAACAACTGGGATCGAGTATAAGGGAATCACGATCTCCTTAGAGGTATCCTCCTCTATGTAATACAAATGAGCGGTAGAGCCTCCCTCTGGGTGAGGCATCGCCACTACAAACATCTCCTGCCCAGGAATGGCAAAGATAATACTCCCACCGAAATAATCTATCATGGCTCTATAGGCGGCGAGCCAATCCATGCTAATAATAACATCGTGCTCATGCATCTCTAAGACTAACATGTCTGCTGGAAAAAATCAAGCTACCAATCTCTACTCTCACGCCCCGACATATAAAGGAAATTAATGACCCATTCCCCAGTGGTGAGTCTACGCATGTCACAGTGCTCTCTGCCGTGGCTAATAATCCTAAAGTCTTCACAAAATGAGTAGCTATAAAATAGTGTGTCGCCCCAGTATCAAATAAAACTCGACCCATAGTGCCATGGATAGGAAACCTACCCTCAATCGCGGGTGATACCTGAGGAGCTGCTGCCTGGTGGACGTTATAGACATGTCCGTACTGTAACTGTCCCTGCTATACTGGAGCTGCTGGGATGGCTAGTAGGGCTGGTACCTGAGATGGTATTGGGAGGTAAGATGGAAAGAGTGTCCTCTGTGGCTCATTACGGGAACCCTGCTGCTGTGGGGCCCTATCCCCCTCTGGATAATCCTGGTGCCTATGTCCATTCTTTCCACACCCGAAACATCGGCCCCGGAAATTACCTCCCCTCTGTCCCGGCTGACCACGACCCTGTTGTTCGTTACCACACCGCCACTGGCCCTGCTGGAAATATTGTTGGCCTTGATGGCCCTGCTGTTGTCCCTACTACTGATGGTGTTGGCACTGGTGATTAGACTGGCCCTACCTAAATCCCCCAAATCCCTGTCTGGAGTCACCAGATCGGAACCGCTTGGCAAGGTCCCCCTGATGGGAACTCTACTCAATATGACGAGTCTGCCCTTGATATATCGGTGCCCCACCAGTATTACTACCCCATGTCCTACCCTGCTGGCTGGACTCTCCTTCTCATTTGCTTCCCTACAGATGAAAGCGGTGGTCCAGGCATTATAACAACGCAGCATTAAGTACATTCGTGTAGGTACTCAGTGAAAAATTGCCTATGAGGTGCTGGCGGATCCTCCAGGGCAACCCGTCCACAAACAACAGTATCTTATTACCCTCAGTGGATGCCTCATCTGGCACTATAGTGAGAAGTCTAGTGAACTTCTCCTCGTACTCGGAAACAGTCGTATTCTCTTATTTCAGATTCAGTAATTTTTGCCTCATCTCAGTCTGCACGGTGAATGGAAAGTATTTGCTGTCAAACCGCACCCAGAATGACTAAATAGTGATAATTTCCCTCTCCTCCAAGGTGGTGGTGGATTCCCAACATTGCAAAGTGGCTCCCAGTAGCTTAAAGGAAGCCAACAGTTGTTTCTGCATGTCCGTGCACTCGTACATGCGTAGATGCCTCTGGATATCTTTCTTTCATTGGATGGCTACAATGATATTCGAACTACCTACGAACTCTGGGGGATGCGCCTTCTGGAAGGCATCCCTAACCCGCTCCCACGCAGATGGAAGCTGTGATGTTGCTGGCGCCACTGCCTGAACCTGGGGTGGAGCTTGCTGCACTACTTCTATTGCGACATTCGTCGCTTGAGCAACGATAGCGGCTACCTCGGTTGCGTTCATCATACCCTGAGCCAGAGCTACTGGCTTCTCGGCTTGGGTACGTCTATCCTTGGGTGCGCGTCTCGAAGGCATCTAAAACGCGAAGGAAGTTTATTAGTCTACAGTTATTAACAAATCTCGAATAGCTGAAGACGTAAGTGTAAATGTAAGAATACAACAATCCTAAAAATAAGGCTCTTTATCAAGGACGCTAAGATGAAAGAGAAATAAGCCGTACAGATCCTAAAGGACACTAGAACCTGATGCTCTGATACCTACTGTGAGACCCTGCCTAATTAAATACCAGGTGATCGGTCCTTTATTAAATTATAACCAAGGTGAACGGTTGGTTCATTCTTAGCATCACTGTCGCAAAATAAACTTTTCAATTTAAACACCCTAAATAATTAAGCTAAGTGTCAAAACCACTTAAAACATTATTTCTATTTTTAATTTAAGTCCTATAATAAAATCTTTCATAATTCACCGTTTAAGAGTCACACAAATAATTAAACTGGAAAATATCATCAAAGCAATTTAAGCATTCAATTAACTAATTCCAACTTTAAAACCACGAAGGAAAAACATACTGACAGTAACAAATCCCAAAGTAAAAATACTAAAAGTAAATGAATCACAATCCCTGACAAAACCCATTGAATAAGGAAAAGGGGCGATACATACCCAACTGGATAAAACAGAATTAAGAGTGGAGTCAATAATGAGGTCGTCTAAGCAAAAGGCTTGCAACTCCCACCTAACCTGCAACACGTTCCTTCTAAAGAATCCTAAGCATGATACCCCTGTAGCTGGACACCTGTAGTATATATATCTATGTACAAGAGAAGAGATAACAGGAAACGGGTCAGAGCCCGATTGTAAACTAGTTTAAAAATTTAGTTTAGCAAGTATTTAAAATGCTTACCGGCTAATGCAACAATCATATTAGTATGCAGCACTCTCTTGAGAAATTTCTCACCTCTCTTCTAATGTGCACACCAACCGCACTATTAATCCCCACAAGTTTAGCTTCTCTTAAATTTCTCATAAGGTTTCATGCTGACAATTACTATAGCTAAGATAATTAATTTCTGAAAGCAAAGTTTTCACATAAATCTCATTTTATTATAAAGTCTTTCAGTATTGCCTTAAACATTGCAAACACTTATAAATTTCGAATATTTATTCATTACTTAACTACTTTTAGTCACAGTAGAAAGTTCCCAATTTCATGTCTATCTATATATTAATCACTCATATAATATATATATATGACGCGACTCAGAAAGTGTCTCTAATGTGCATTCACTCTAGGATCAAGTGCAAGCCTGTCACGTTATTAATAAACCCAGTAAGTCGGGATCGTATCCACAGAGAAACAGGACAATGGAATTGTGACGACGTTGGACAGATAAATGAATTCAAACTTCGACTCTAAAAAGGAAAAGGAAAATTGATTTGGTTTGTGGAATGACTATACTAGATGCAATTATGAAATTATGAAAAGGTGCAATTATTCTAAATTACCTAAAATATTGATGAATAATGATTTGAAACTTTTAAACTAATTGATGAGAAAAACAGGACGGGAATACAATCCCCCAACCCTAGTGTATTGCAGGTAAAATACTAATCGTAAATTTAACTGATTAATTAGACCCAAAATTTAGTACTCCCAAGCATTACGTATATGAGGTTCAAGCCCGCACCATACTTAATCAGAGGACGAGTAAATCGGTTTCGCGATAGTTACACTCGAATAGCATTCTAAATAATCCCGGTTACCCGGAAGCAAACGAGATCCAAAGATCTACAATTTTTGTGTTCCTACACAATACGATCGTAATAAATAACTAAATTCAGAGGATTAATGTTATACACATGCAACTATCACATCAGGTTGGGTTCATGTATCCCGACCTTAGAAAATCTAGCCAAGCATGCTGAAAGTAATGAAAACGATCTTTAAATTGCAGAAAACCATGATTAAACTAAGGAAAATTGGTAGAATAATGTAGAAAGGAATTTGACTGAAGAAAAATAACTCCTAATCTTACCAAAGCAGCAAAAACAGTAATTAAGAACACTTGGAATCACAGAAATCTGAATAATCTTCAATCTTGGAATTAAAATTGTAAACTATCTCTAAACTAGGGTTTTCTGAAAAGTATGGAAAATTATATTAATTCCCCGTCCGAAAAATGATAAAAAAACTTGGGTTTATATTCCCTACAAAGTTTCAGGAGTTTTAGCTGCACTAGGACTCCCCATTAGAGAAGGATAAGATTATAAAACTCGACACCTGGACCGGTCCGGGGTCCTTGCTGATTAGTCTGCCTAAAATGCGGACCGATTCTTTTATTTTTATGGCGGATCAATCCGAGATGGATCGGTTCATTTATTTTTCATCCCTCATCGGTTTGCTTTCGATCTGGGGTCTTTTGGACTGTAGCACTGCGGATCGGTCCGGCCTTCCTGCGGATCGGTCTGCCTCTTTGACTTTTTTCTCCTTCTTTGACTGCCCATAAATTTTGTTTCGGGACTCCGACTAAGGTGCTGTTTCTTCCTATGTGCTCATGAATGTGATATCTTCAACTTCTCTTTAGGCGCCTCAGCCGAATTCCTGGTAGAATTTATACTTTGCCCTTTTGACTTTCCTTATTTTCTTTCTTAATTCTTTCGGGTTCTTTCTTTCGTTATTGACATTAAATACCTGCAAAATTAGTACAAAATACTAGAAACTCGGTGTACTCGTTAAGATAAGTCAGTAGCAAGATTATGAGATAAAGTCATATCGATTACGTTGTTCGAGGTGCTAAAAGTAACTAAATTAAGGGATAAATTGGGAAGAATTTAGGCCTAATCAAACCCCCCCTAAATTAGAACTTTTCGCGTCCCGAGCAATGTAAAAGAATCCTAGTACAACTCAACTCTTGAAAAATATTTTATTGGGATAGAATACCTTTTTCGCGGGCAAGCGATTTCATTTAGTATATGCAACAAGCCTTTAAGCCCCTAGGTTACCCTAGTAGGACGAGTTGTGTCTCGTGAGGGTTTGCAGTGAATACACCCACAAAATTCGACTCAAAGAAAAATCAAAATACCTAAAAATTGTATAAATCAAACTTTCCCAGAAAATAGTCATCATCAAGTCATATGTACAAGTCTCAAACCGTAGTGTGTGTGTGAAGCCAGAAACTTAACCGCGGATTTCCATCGATTGACCATTATGTTACTTATCCAAAAATTTGTTTTGATTTCAAATTCTCACGGAATGCTCTCTCAAACGAATCACTCGGAATGTGGCTATTCTATTGGTATGCATGATATAAAGAGTAAATATAATGGACATAAAGTCACGCATACAAGAAGAAAGACGAAAATTTTATAGTAATAGGATCTCATCAACGGATTACGGTTTTAAAAATGGGAAAATTGCCTCTTTTTTGCGCATTCAATCTCTTTTATTATCTTTTGGTGTATTAGCTCTCCACGCGGTAATAAATTTTGCAATTTTGACTCGGTTAGGACTTTTTTGGGTTTTAAGGTATATTGGGTAAAATGAAAATGGTAGGGAAGGTTGGAATTGGAAAAGTCATTTATGATGTTCATTTGTGCTTTTTTCGGGCTATTGCTTAAAAAAAAATTCCTATTTTTTCTGTTTTTCACTTCTTTTCTTTTCTTGCTATTTTTGTTGAGCATCTCAATTTTTTTCTTGCCCCTTTTTGTTGCACTTTTCGGACTTAACTTCTGAATTTTTACATTCTTCGCAATTCCGGGCTATTTGGGTTTTTCGGGTTGTCAAACGAAAGGGAAAATCTACTTGGCTCAATTTGGGTTACAAAAGGGGTGATTTTTGGCATCTTTTTATGGCCAATATTTTTGGGTGACAAGCGAGGGCCTACTTCATTGTCCAAAATGCCAATTGCATTACCATATGCGTTTCGAGATGAATTTAAGTTTAGAGGTCACTTTTGGCATGTTTTTCAAAGTAATATCACACACGTTTTTCATAACCGATCAAAATGAAAGGGTGAGATCCTTGACGATTTTTTAGGAGCTAAAAAGAACTTTGAGTTAACAATTAACTCGAATTGATTTAAAAACTGGCAAAAAGTGATAGGCTCGAATCTCACCGGGTGTGTTAATCACCACACTTATTCGATAAGTCGTCAATTTTCGCTCAATTTCCATTTTTAGTCAATTTCGGCTTTGTGTATCTTGAATTTTACAACTTGAGATTTAAACCGACTTTTAATGATATTTTTGAAAAATTTGAATTCCATTTTTTATTTATTTTGAACAAAAATATTTTTGGATTTTTCAAAATTTTAAGATTTTTTTGGAAATTTCTGGGCATTTTTGAAACTTTGTGAAGTTTTAGAAATACGCACTTGTGACCCCCCCCAACTTAGACTTTTGCATTGTACTCAAGCAAAAAGGACTAAAATCTAAACAAGGCAAAATAATAAGTGCGATAAATAAAATAAACAAATGGAGAAAATGCAGATTTTATAGAAAACAGGACTGTGGTACAGTTAGAGGGAAAAACAGACAACCATGTGAACATGGAAAAAAAAACTGCCATAACCACATAAAGCTTCACTAGGGAGGGGGTTGGGAAGAACCAGGCTCGTCGGGGCCATAGGGGTCATAGAAATAGGATGGCAGGGGCTCATTGGGATCCTCTTGGCGTCGGTATATGTTCGCTTGGAAACGAAACATCATGCTCGTATCGCGAAGGTAATCGGTCAAGAAGTTGCCGAATCTCGTCTCCAGCACCGCCATACGGTTCGCGAGTTCGCTACCCGCTCATTCAAAATCAGGATCGTCTTCTTCATTCGCCGACTCTTCATTCGCACCGATATCACCCATTTCTACATCAGCAGCAGCTGCTTCTTCTTCCTCCTCTTCTTCACTCTCACTCGAGGCAACTTCTTCCTCGCTATCATTGCCCCGCCTCTGCCGAAGGACGGCTAGCTATTTGGCACTCTTAGTGCGGGTTCCCTGTCCAAAAGGATCGGGAATGCGAGTACGATCGAGCAACGCTGCAATGCCAGCATCCTTAAGGATGGAGGTAATCAATATTGCATATGGTAGTGGGGCTGCACCTTTTTCATCCAAGGCTACGACCATGATATCGGCATATAGGTTGCGGGCCAAGTGGATGGAAGTGTGTGGATCAAATAGGTGATAGGTCAATGTGGCCTGATGGGGCCGCATTGAGGAATCGTTGGACGTTTGCAAAATATTGGCGCACACAATTTGAAAAGTAAGGTGCGCCTTCTCATTAAGGCGTCCAACGGAGACAGTTTGCCCCGTCCATGCAACATCTGGGGCAATGCATTCCATGATCACGTCTTTGGCGATCGGTGCGATGTTCTTCGTGTAAGTTAAGTCTTGAACATCCGGAACATCGTATTCGACCAAATTGGCCGTGAGAAGAGCCAACGAAAAAGGGATGGCGGTACCATTCACATATGTTTAAGCCTCGAATTGGCCCGTCCGAATAAGGATGCCATAAAAGGAGCGGATCTCGTCTGCTCAAACCGCTTCATATGGTTCATTGAGGAATCGGCACCAACCTCTAGCCATGAATAGAGCGGTAACAGAGTTTGGCAGACCTGTCTATTAGACAGCGCGCTCCATATGGAGTTTGCGATTCGGACGAAAGAACCGATGGCACCAATGTTCCTCTTGGAGGGAGAAAAATTCACCATGGACGGAGGGGAGGACGTCGATGGAGTCGTACTTGGTGGGGGCTGGTCGTTGGGCCATGATATCAAGGAGAGGTGGCTGAAAAATATAGGGAGAGAGAAGAGAGGAGTGATTTGGTTGATGGTGTGAAGAGAAAAGGATGGTGAAGGTAGGTATTTATAGGTGAAAGGGGTGGGTAGGGTTTGGAATTGGAGGGAAAAGGTTTGGAGGGAAAAGGGGGTGTATTTGGGAATGAAAGGGAAGGGTTGGGTGTGGTGTGGACGAGTTTGGAGGGAATGAATGGGATTGGGGAGAGGGGGGGGGGGTGAACCTTGGGAAAAGGGGGAATAAAATTCTACAGAAAGAGAACCGGCCCGCCTGGGGACCGGACCGGTCCAATCCTTTAATTTGTAAACCATTTCGACTACCGGACCGGTCCGACTAAAAAATAAAGGAACTGGTCTGGCCCAAAATTAAAGGAACCGGTCCGGCTCTTATTTTTTAGCTGGATTTTCCCCCTAACTTGGTTTCGAATGCTCTTCTCCGAAAATATTCACTTTCACAACATACTCCCTATCAATTTTGGATTAAAAATCTCTCGATACCAATGGCCAAGGCAACTTAACTCAATTTCCCGAAAATGTGAATGCTCTTTCCCGAATGTACCCTAATCCTATCGACGCTCACTACACACACGACTCTCATCTACTCTACACAAGAATTCACCCCATACGCATCGGGGGTGCGACGACCTCACTATAGCAGCTCATTCTACCCAGTAAACGGGGTCCGATTACCAAACGGTGTTGACTTCTTCCACACATGCCTTTAGATATTGCTTTAGGCGTTGTCCATTTACTTTGAATGTATTTCCCCATTGCAAATCGTCTAATTCAACAACTCCATGAGGGAAAACATTCTTTACAACGAATGGGCCAGACCATCGTGATCGCAACTTACCCGAAAAGAGATGAAGTCGAGAGTTATAAAGAAGCACTTTTTGCCTGGGAAGAAACTCTTTGCGTCGAATGATGCTATCGTGAGCGAGTTTCATCCTTTCTTTGGAGATTTTTTCATTCTCATACGCAGCATTGCGTAGCTCTTCTAACTCATTTACTTGAAGCTTGCTAGCTTCATCGGCTTTATCCATGGCATAGTTCAACTTCTTGATAACGCAATACGCCTTGTGTTCTAACTCCACGGGAAGATGACAAGGTTTTCCATACATAAAGCGGAACATGGACATGCCGAGTGGATTTTTGTATGCGGTACGATAGGCCCATAGCGAATCGTTCAATCTAAGTGACCAATCTTTTCGGGTAGGATTGACGATCTTTTCAAGAATGTTCTTGATTTCCCAATTTGCTAGTTCGGCCTGACCATTCGTTTGCAGGTGATAAGTCATTCCAACCTTGTGAACGACACCATACTTTCTCATTAGCTTCTCGAATGGCCTATTACAAAAGTGCGTGCCATTATCGATGATTATCGCTTTTGGTGCACCGAAGTGGGAAAGTATGTGTTCCTACATGAATTTTATCACCATTTTGTTATCATTTGTCTTGGTAGGTATAGCTTCCACCCATTTATAAACGTAGTCTACCGCGACAAGGATGTATAGGAAACCAAAGGACGGGGGGAAAAGACCCATGAAGTCAATACCCCAACAGTCGAAGATCTCAATGATGAGTATGGGGGTAAGAGGCATCATGTCTCGTCGAGTAATGGCTCCCATCCGTTGGCACCTATTGCAAGATTTACACGCAACGTTCATATCCCGGAATATTATGGGACAATAGAGGCCGCATTGTAGAATTTTAGCGGCCGTCTTTTTCATCGAAAAGTGACCTCCACAAGCTTCTGAATCATAAAACTGGATGACTTTCGGGATCTCGTCATCCGGTACACATTGTCAGATGATTTGGTCAGTGCAATATTTAAAAAGGAAGGGATCGTCATAGAAAAACATGTGCGACCAAGTAATAAACCTCTTCTTCTCTTGCGGTGTCCAGTCGGGAGGGACGGCTCCCGTGACAAGGTAGTTCACTATATCCACAAACTAGGGCAAAGAAGAGGTAGCAAATATTTTCTCATTCGGAAATTATTCGTCTATGGGTTATGGGATCACTAGGTACGTCGGACGAAAACCGTGATAAGTGGTTGGCAACGACATTTTTTACCCCTTTCTTATCTTTAATGAAGAGATTGAACTCTTGTAGGAGTAGGATCCACCTTATGAGGTGCAGCTTTGCATCTTTCTTTGCAAGTAGGTATTACAATGACGCATGGTCGATGAAGCAAGTAATGGGAGAACCGATAAGGTATGACCGAAATTTATCAAGAGCAAAGACTACCGCTAGCAACTCCTTCTCGGTGGTAGAGTAGTTGAGTTGTGGTCCGGTAAGAGTCTGGCTAGCGTAGTAGATGACATGAGCCTATTTATCTTTTCTTTAGCCCAAAACAGCCCCTATCGCATAATCGCTAGCATCACACATAAGTTCGAATGGTAAAGACCAATTCGGAACTTGCATGATGGGAGAGGACACAAGCATGGTTTTCAGTTTTTCAAAAGAGCTTTGGCGTGCTTCCGTCCACTCGAATGGGGTGTCCTTCATGAGTAGGTTTCTTAAGGGTCTAGCGATGATGCTAAATTCCTTAATGAACCTTCGATAAAACCTCGCGTGGCCTAAGAAAGAGAGCATGTCCTTGAGAGATTTTGGTGGGGTAAGATCAGCTATGACATCTATTTTTGCCCTATCAACTTCTATTCCCTTGGATGATAGTATGTGGCCAAGAACTATTCCCTCGATGACCATGAAATGGCATTTCTCCTAATTCAGCACTAAGTTCTTTTCCACACACTGGGCAAGTACTTTTTCTAGTTTTTCTAGACAACGATCGAAAGAGGTGCCAAAAATGCTGAAATCGTTCATGACCACTTCGAGTCCTCTCTCGACCATGTCGCTAAATAGGCTCAACATGCACCTTTGAAAGGTCGCGGGTGCATTACACAAGCCAAATGGCATACGTTTGTAGGCAAACGTACCAAAAGGGAAAGTGAAGGTCGTTTTCTCCAGGTCAAGTACATCTACCTCAATCTGGTTATATCCGGAATAACCATCAAGGAAGCAATAGTAAGGATGGCCCGCTACTCTCTCAAGCATTTGATCAATAAATGTCAAGGGGAAGTAGTCTTTCCTAGTCCCCGCATTGAGTTTCCAATAATCAATGCAAATGCGCCACCCGGTGGTGGTACGTTGGGGAACTAGCTCTCCCTTAGCATTATCAATCACTGTCATGACTTGAATAGGTCTCACCCACTTGCTATCCGAGATTTGGTAAATAATCCCGTCATCCAATAACTTGATAATTTCGGTTCTCACAACTTCTTTCATATTGGGATTTAGCCTTCTTTGCATTTCTCTTGAGGGCTTGACATCCTCTTCGAGATGGATCTTGTGAGTGCAAATCAAAGGACTTATCCCCTTCAAATCAGCAATGCACCAACCAAAAGAACTTTAGTGCTTTCTCAGAATTTTTAACAATTTTCCCTCCTGCTCTTTGTCTAGGCTAGAGGAGACAACAACGGGAAATGTCTCATCCTCTCCTAGGTAAGCATATTTAATATGGGAGGGGAGTTTCTTCAACTCGAGGGTTGGAAATTTTTCGTTGGAGGGAACCATGCGTGTATCCCTCGATGGTAACTCCTCGAATATAGAAACCCAATTTACATCTCTCGCGTCCTCGTCCGACGCTCTCTCATTGAGTGACTCTCTGAACTCCCCAACCTCCCTCTCGAATTCGGTGTACGTCCCCTTACTCTCGTGGCTCGACACTAAACATGACCCTAAGGCATCTCCATAATAGGTATCCTCAAAGTACTCCTCTACTATCTCATCTATGAAGCTCACCGCGTGAAGATCATCTTCTTCCCCCGTATGTTGGGCTATATGGAAGATGTTGGTCTCTAAGATCATATTCCCAAAAGTGAGTTGCATCTGCCCATTCCTAGTGTTGATGATAGCGTTAGCCGTAGCTAAAAATGGGCGCCCGAGAATGATGGGAACATGACTGCTTGAGTCAAAAGAAGGCTCCGTATCCTAAATGACAAAATCTACCGGGAAGTAGAAAGTGTCAACTTGGACGATCACGTATTCAACTACACCTCGTGGGATCTTTACAGTTCGATCCGCTAATTGGAGAGTGATTCTTGTGGGCTTGAGGTCGCCCATATCAAGTTGCCTATAGATGGAGTAAGGGATGATATTGACACTTTCTCCCAAATCAAGTAAGGCTTCTTCGATTTTGTTTTCTCCAATGATGCAGGAAATAGTGGGTGCACTGGGATCTTTGAATTTAGGCGGGAGATCGTTAAGTATAATGGAGCTCACGTTCTGTGCTAGAAAAACATTTTTCTTTACCTTCATCTTTCTCTTTACCATCAACAAGTCTTTGATGACTTATGCATAAGCTGGAATTTGCTTAATGGCATCGAGGAAAGGTAAATTAAGCTTTACTTGCTTTAGCATGTCTAGCACGTCCTAACGTGGGTTTCCTTTATGGGAAGGAATCAACCTTTGGGGAAACGGTGCCGCGGAGGGTGGTTTCACTACTACCTTAGGCTCACTAGTGCTTTTTGTCACTCTCATTCAAGGGGACATCTTCGACGTCTTTCATGCCGGGCGAAATCTCCTTGTATTTCATTGTGTCGTGTGGGGGAGCTGATAAATCAACGAATCTCCCACTACGAAGAGTGGTCAAAGCTTGACATTGCTCCTGATGTTCAGTAGAGGTCGAGCTAACACTAGTTTGACCTTGGGGAGGTCTTTGGCCCTGGGTAGGAAACTTGCCCTTCTCTTGAACACTCAACGAGGACTGTATCTTTGACAGACTTGTATTTATGTTGCTAATCAGGCGATCATATCTAGCATTGGTTGCAGTCTGGATAGTGATAAATTGATTCATAGTATCCTCAAGATTTCTCCGCGGTAGCGGGATATATGATCCTTGAGGTGGTGGTGCTTGCACATGTCCTTGCATGTGTGGAGCTTATTGAAAGTGTTATGGTGGAGGAGGGGTAACATGGGAAGTAGGGTTTATCGCAGCATGTTGTTGCCCATAGCTAAAACCAGGATAGTTTTTCCATGAAGGGTTGAAAGAATTCCCGTGCTGTGCACCGAAATTATCCTTAAATCCTCCTATACCACTAACTTGCTCCTGAAGCATCAATTTGTAGGCGGGTATAGTCGGGATTTCCTCAGTTGAATGACTCGCCTCACAAATTGCACACACCTTCTTGACAGGGTTTGGTATGGATCCAGCTGGTCCTCTTCCATATACCTCACATAGGTCTCGAAATCCTTTCTCTAGTGTATCCAATCGACTGTCCGTCATAAATTCTTATCTACGTGAAACATATCGGATGCCGCTGGAGTGGTGGTCACTTGACAATTTCGATTTTGAGCATTAGGATCAGATGTATCCCAGGATTGGGTAATCTTGACGACATACCTCAGGTGAAGCTCAGCATCGTGGGCATCTAAGTCGACAAACGGACCACTACCCATGGTTTCAACGAGTTGCTTGGAGTTAGGATTCAGACCATTATAGAGAAAAGAAATGATTTATGCTGTATCAAATCCATGATGGAGGCATGAAGTAACTAACTCATTGAAACGCTCGTAACATTGATGAAATGGCTCATTTTCTGATTGTCTGAACGCTTGAATTTGAGCCTTTATGGAGATTGTTCGATGTGGTGGGAAGAATTTCTTGAGAAATCTAGATTGAAACTCTTTCCAAGATGGAATCGAGCTTGGAGGTAAAGACCATAGCCAGGTCTTAGCTTTATCTTTTAGCGAAAAGGGTAAGAGTTTGAGGCGGATCACCTCTTGTGTGCAAGTTTGATCATTAAGAGTATCGCACACATCCTCAAATTCCCTAATGTGAAGATATGGCATTTCAGAATCCATACCATGGTAATTGGATAACATCTGGATCATCCCGTTTTTAAAATGAAATTTCCCGGCATTATACGGGAGTATAATGCATACCAGAGTGACAGTGCGCTCGGGAAATAAGATTTCTATCAGCGGGAGGTATGGGGCCTCTTCCTCACCGGCGGCTGCACTATCGTGTTGTGACATTTCTCTCTCTCTTAAAGACTCGGTGTCCTGACTTGGTGTGCTCGAAGTGTTCTCGGAGGTGTGTCCTAAGAAGGAAAACGAAGTGTTATTTGTGATTCAGTGTGACGGTGTGGGAGGTGGAATCCAGAACTGTGGGGCGTTAGGAGTGTGGGGGCTATCAGGGTTGTACTCAACTATTAGATTTTTGTGAATACTGGTTGGAGTATTATGGGGTGTGGGAGTGAGTTCAGAATTTTGCATTAACAGCTTGTGAGAGATGATGATGAATCTTTTTGTGTTTTTTGAAAATTTTTATGTTTTTGGATTTTTTGGAAATTTTTGGTCAAAGTTTTAGATAGACTCGATCTAATCCTAAGTCTACCTAAGTCCCAGACAACGGCGCCAAAAACTTGACACGACTCAAAAAGTGTCTCTAATGTGCGTTCACTCTAGGCTCAAGTGCAAGCCTGTCGCGTTAGTAATAAACCCAGTAAGTCGAGATCGTATCCACAGGGAAATAGGACAATGGAATTGTGATGACGTTGGACAGATGAATGAATCCGAACTTCGACTCTAAAAAGGAAAAGGAAAATTGATTTGGTTTGTAGAATGACTATACTAGATGCAATTATGAAATTATGAAAAGGTGCAATTATTCTAAATTTCCTAAAATACTGATGAAGAATGATTGGAAACTTTTAAACTAATTGATGAGAAAAACAGGACGGGAATACAATCCCCCAACCCTAGTGTATTGCAGGTAAAATACTAATCATAAATTTAACTGATTAATTAGACCCAGAATTTAGTACTCTCAAGCATTATGTATATGAGGTTCAAGCACGCACCATACTTAATCAGAGGACGAGTAAATCGGTATCGCGATAGTTACACTCGAATATCATTCTAAAGCATCCCAGTTACCTGGAAGCAAACGAGATCCAAAGATCTAAATTTGTCGTGTTCCTACGCAATACTGTCTTAATAAATCACTAAATTCATAGGATTAATGTTATACACATGCAAATATCACATCAGGTTGGGTTCATGTATTCCGACCTTAGAAAATCTAGCCTAGCATGCTGAAAGTAATGAAAACGATCTTTGGATTGCATAAAACCATGATTAAACTAAGGAAAATTGGTAGAATTATGTAGAAAGGAATTTGACTGAAGAAAAATAACTCCTAATCTTACCAAAGCAGCAAAAGCAGCAATTAAGAACACTTGGAATCACAGAAATCTGAATAATCTTCAATCTTGGAATTAAAATTGTAAACTATCTCTAAATTAGGGTTTTTTTGAAAAGTATAGAAAATTAAATTAATTCCCCGCCCTAAAAATGATAAAAACTTGGGTTTATATACCTTACAAAGTTTCAGGAGTTTTAGCTACAATAGGACTCCCCATTAGAGAAGGATAAGATTACAAAACTCGACACCCAAACTGGTCCGGGGTCCTTGCGGATCGGCCTACCTGAAATGCGGATCGGTTCTTTTATTTTTATGGTGGATCGGTTTGGGGAGGAACGATTCGTTTATTTTTCATCCCTCATCAGTTTGATTTCGATCCGGGGTCTTCTGGAATGTAGCACTGCGGACCGGTCTGGCCTTCCTGCGGATCGGTCTGCCTCTTTGACTTTTTTCTCCAGCTTTGACTGCTCATAACTTTTGTTTTGGGACTCCGACTGAGGTGGAGTTTCTTCCTATGTGCTCATGAATGTGATATCTTCAACTTCGATTTTGGTGCCTCATCCGAATGTTGAGTAGAATTTACACTTTCGCCCTATTGACTTTCCTTCTTTTCTTTCTTAATTCTTTTGGGTTCTTTCTTTCGTTATTGACATTAAATACCTGCAAAATTAGTACAAAATACCAGAAACTCAGTGTACTCATTAGTATAAGTCAGTAGCAAGATTATGAGATAAAGTCAAATTGATTACGTTGTTCGAAGTGCTAAAAGTAACTAATGTAATACCCCGTAATTTTATTGATTTTTTTATTTAATGGATTAATTGAATTAAACGAGAATTAATTTGGAAATTAATTCGGAGGTAAATACTAGCGAGATGTGAGCTGGTATTTGATTATGATGTTAAAATAAAGTATTACTGAGAATATATGGTAATATATGAGTATTGAAAATGTTAATATTGTCACGAGGCAGAAATATGACAATTTGGGAAATTTAATTGGGACGCGCGTGTCAGTCGCGTCAAGAATGAAATTTATTTGATTAAAAAGTAAATTATATTTTTATCAATTGAATGGTCGTTTTGAGTGCGCCAACGTGTTCGAAAGGGTCAAAATAATCAGAAAACACTAGCCGGGAGTTTAGTTTGGGTCCCGGGACACTTTTAGGCCAAACCGCCAACCCATAAGGGTATTTTGGTAATTTTAAAAATTGAGGGATTAAAACCCACGAATTTTAGAGTTAAATTAGGTATTATTAGAGAGTCCACTAGGGCCATTACCAGCCAAAAAGCAAGAGAGTGGGCTACGAGAGTTTTGAGAGAAGTTAGAGAGAGGTTAAAAGAGTTTCCAAACCAAACCATCTCCCATCACCATTATTTTGGAAGGAATTGCAACCAGAAAGAGGAGAGAATCAGACAATAATCACCGACAACAAATCCGAGGAACAAACCTAAGGCAAGTGATTTGATGTTTTTAGTTTCAATGAATATTTCCTCCATGTTTAGTGTAGAAATTTGATATGCCTTGAAAGTTTTAATGAAAACCCAATGTATTTATCATGGAACTCATAAGTTTGGATAGGGATTGCATGTAGAATGATTATGGACGAAATTGGTACCCAAAACTTAACTTTGATGATTATAAAAATGGATTAATGATGAGTATTTAGGTGCAATAAAATTCTGGGTTCATGTTCATAGGGTTTGGGGAAAGATTTGGGAATTTATGGCGATTACATGTTAATTAATAAGATTTGACCCCAAAAATATGTTAAGAAATGACTTAGGGTGACCTAGAGTAGTTTATCAACACAAAAACGTAGTTAGTATGAACTTAGGATGTATTTGGAGAATGGAAGTTGGTGAAAAACGAAGTTGGGAAAAATTCTGGGCGTTTCCTGCAATCTCGTTAGAAGATCAACCCAGGTCGTTCGAACGAGTTCTAACGAGATTCCAGTACCCTTTTTAAGGAGTTCATAGTTCGTTCGAAGCCATTCGTTCGAACGAGCTTTCGAACGACCTCGTTCGAACGAGATTTCAGTGACTTCTAACGAGTTCACATAATGGTCTTTTTAGGCCCGATTTAAGTTTCGAACTTCGTATAGACTTATTTAATTGAGTGTTATTCTTCTCTTGTTGATTTGTGGGTATAGTTGTGAGATTGGAGTACGCTGAGGATCAAAACTTAGAATTATATAATAGACCGGGTGACTTCTAAGGGGTTAGGATAGAAGTACCTAAGTTTGTGACGTAAGAAGGGGTGATAATTTATAATGTATATGTTTCGGAAACTTGTAAGTGTACTACATTAATGACGGTATGGGAATATGAAAATATACCTTTATTAATATTATAAGATATCTAAGATGTGTAACTGCTTAGTATATGTGGTTATCTGTGTATAACATACCTACTATACTTGCTATCACGGGAGGTCGGCGTTCGATCAGGGCCATCTAATCTTTGTGTGACTACGGGAGGATTTAGATTGGTACCTCGAGGACATAGGTCAGAGAATGACTTGTTGGGGAGTCAATAAGTTTGCTGATCATGGGAGCGTAGGTATGTGCGTAACCCACGTGATGTGAACTATGTTCGTCTCTATTAATTGTGATTGTTACTTATCGAAACGGTTCCTAAGAGATTCAAAATACGTGATCCTTATGTACACGATGTACCGGGATTTGATAACAGAGTAAGTGTGCGCCGCAGCTTTGTCTAGGGGTGCCATTATTGAATATTTATGATGAGATTGATATACTGATAATTGAAATGGATTGCTTATATAAATATAAGTGTGAATAATTTGTATCATTTTTGTAGAGTTAAAAATGGGAACTTCTTAGTAATTATAATAACTAGTTCTGAGAAACACACAGTAAGACTCTTAACTTATATTAAGACATCGGGAATTGAATTCTAATAAAAAAAGTAAAATCAGGTTATGGATTGGGCTAGTTAGATAGTGGAATAACTAGAACGGGTATGGGTACGATAGGCGTGCACAATTAGTTGAGAGGTGAGGACTTATGTGAGAGCATGCACTATCATGTATTTTATATTCACTGTTTAATGACATTAGACACTTGCTATATTTTAAACTGTTTTCACAATCGGGCTTTGACCCGTTTGCTTTCAAATATATTTTTTTGTAAAAACCTTTTAGGTGCCCAGCCACAAGGACACCAAGATTAGAAGTTCCATTCCAGTGACGTGTTGTAGCTGCTGTGGAAGTTACAGGACCTTGATTATAGACGCCTCCACTTTCTACCTTGATTCCATTTCAGACTTATTCATCTGTAGGGCATGTCTCCCCTTTTTTCTTAGAGACAATTTAATTATTCAGTTTATTTCAGTTTTGGACTTAATTAATTTGTGATTCAGACTTTGTATTTGGTGGTATTCAGTATTCGGATTATTTAGAGGAGTATTCCTCCAGATTTATTGTTATTCTATTATGACTGCGTTGTGGTTGTGATATTAGTATTTCATAATTTAAATGGATTGTATGTTAATCTTATTTAATTAAAATTGACAACTCACTTATTAAATATTAGGTGGCTAGTAATTTTTAAAATGTTTTTCGACAGTGATGCTATGAACTGAACCAACTTGACATTTTGTATTAATTTGAATAAATGAGTAGCTACCGGTATTTAATTAGTCGGGGTGTCACAGGTGGTATCAGAGCCTCAGGTTCTAGTGTCCTTAGGATCTGTATGACTTTTTATATTTCCGCTGAGCGTTCTTTGATATAGAGCCCTATATTTTAGGATTGTTGTATTCTATTGTGTATGTTTCACTCTTCAGCTACATTGAGATAATAACTGTAGACTTATATGGCTTCTCTTTCATTTCAGATGCCTCCACGATGTGCACAACGAGTTCCCATGGATGCGCAGCCGGAGCCATAGCCTGCACCAGTTCAGAGCACCATGAATTCCGTTGAGGTTGCCGCTATTGTGGCCCAAGCGGTAAATGCCGCTCTAGCAGTTGTGCAGCAGGCGCCGCCTCAGGTGCTGGTAGTATCATCAGTACAGGCTCATGCACCCCCGTCTGCTTAGGAATGTGTTCGTGATGCTTTTCAGAAAGCACACCCTCCGGAGTTTGCAGGTAGCTCTGACGTCGTCGTGTCAAGTCAGTGGAAGAAGGACATCGAAAGGCACCTGAGGATGTATGAGTGTACGGACGTACAGAGACAGATACTACCTACTTTTAAGCTGGTAGGGTCAGCGTTGCAGTGTTGGGAGTCCATTACCACCGTGGAGGATAGAGATGTCCTCTATATTCAGGAGTTCTGGGTGCGGTTCGATCGCAAGTATTTTCCCTCGGCCGTTCACACCGAGATGAGGAGAAAATTGATGAACCTCAAGCAGGAGGGGAGGACAGTTGCTGAATATGAGGCCGAGTTCATAAATCTCTTGAACATCGTCCCAGATAAGATTCCGACAAAGGAGAAGAAGATACAGAAGTTCATGGATGGGTTGACTTGGAGGATCTGTAAGCATTTACTGGAAAATCTCTCGTTGGCCACTTATTCCGATGTGGTTAACGCAACACTGCTTCACTGCCAGGACCACCGCT
The DNA here is from genome assembly GCA_949130495.1 of Sambucus nigra. Taxonomy (NCBI): domain Eukaryota; kingdom Viridiplantae; phylum Streptophyta; class Magnoliopsida; order Dipsacales; family Adoxaceae; genus Sambucus; species Sambucus nigra. The sequence goes on along the minus strand of OX422222.1, from coordinate 325,773,069 downwards.
TTCATTTATCAGAGGGTAAGCGATCAGGAGAATCTAGCCATCAGGGCATGACAGGGGGAAATGGTGCCAACGAGGCATAATCAGTTCAGGGTCAGCACAGGCAGGGTGATCAGAGTTCCCAGCAGGGGGATTCTAAGAGATTTAGATCTGGGGGTTTTAGAAATGGACAGGGAGGTTTTCGTTATGGCCATCAGGGTCAGCACGGCCATCAGGGTCAGTAAGGCCAGCATGGCCAACAGCAGCAATTTCATTAGGGCCAGCACGACCAGGGGAGGAATGGCAACGGCCACCAGGGCCGTGGGCAGCAGGGTCAGAGAGGGGGACATTTTTCGGGGAAATGTTTTACTTGTGGCAAGATTGGCCACAAACTCCAGGAGTGTCCTGATAAGGGAAGAGCCCCACAGCAGCAGCAGGAGGGTGCTCAACATGAGCCCTAGAGACCTATGTTTCCCGCCGCCCTCCCAGCACCACTGCAGATGCCAGCTTTGCCACCTATCCCAGCAGTCCCAGTCCAGCAGGGACAACTTCAGTACGGGCGAGTTTATCAGCTCCAACAGGCCGCAGTCCCACAGGATCCACCTACTATTGAGGGTATGTTCTCTATTTAGGGGACTATGGGACGAATTTTATTTGATACGGGAGCCACACACTGTTTCATTGCCACAGGATTTGCACGCATTATAGGGCTATTAGACACTGCAGAGAGAACGATTACTTACGTAGCTTCACTATTGAGTAGGGTTTCTATGATTTCTCTTATTTGTAGAGGTGTGGGTATAGAGATCGGGAGGTTTCCTTTGCCTGCTGATATGTTAGTATTAGATATGATTGAGTACGATGCGATCGTTGGTATGGATTGTCTAGTTGCGTATCGAGCCATGATTGATTATTTCGGAATGAGTATTATTTTTTCCATACCAGGGCAGGAGATGTTCTTAGTGGAGATGCCTCGTCCTGAGGGAGGATCTTCCACTCACTTGTATTATATAGAGGAGGATACCTCTAAGGAAGTGGTAATACCACTCGATTCGATTCCAGTTGTTAGAGAGTTTGCTGATGTATTTCAGGATATACCTAGATTACCTGCTAGTAGAGAGATATATTTTGTTATCGATTTGACACCGGGCACTCGGCCAATTGCCCGCGCACCTTACCGTATGGCTCCAGTGGAGATGAGAGAGCTAAGGGATCAGATAGAGCAGCTGTTATGTCAGGGGTTTATCCGTAGGAGTACCTCACCATGGGGTGCCCCTGTGCTGTTCGTAAAGAAGAGGGATGGATCGTTGAGGTTGTGTGTAGATTATCAGGAGTTGAATAAAGTCACGATACGGAATAAGTATCCGTTGCCCCGAATCGATGACTTATTCGACCAGCTGAGAGGATCTTCCTTCTTCTCAAATATTTACTTGAGATCATGATACCATCATTTGCGTATCAGGGAACATGACGTCTCGAAGACTACTTTCTTGACGAGATATGGTTCCTATGAGTTTCGGGTTATGCCTATTGGCTTAACCAACGCTCCATCCGTATTTATGGACTTGATGAATAGGGTGTTCATAGAGTTCTTAGACCAGTTCGTCATCGTATTTATTGATGAAATTTTGGTTTATTCCCAGACAGAGGAGGAGCATGCCGAACACTTGGGATAGGTTTTACAGACGCTGCGTCAGAACGGGCTATATGCGAAGTACGAGAAGTGTGGGTTTTGGCTGAAGGAGGTATAATTTTTGGGGCATATCATTTCACATCGGAGGATATCTGTTGATCCGGGGAAAGTATTTGCATTAAGGGAGTGGGGAAAGCCCATGACACCGACTGAGATCCGTAGTTTTTTGGGCTTAGCAGGATACTACAGGAGGTTTATTCCGGGTCTCTCTAAGATAGTGGGTCCTTTGACACATCTGACTCGCAAAGGTGTGCCATTCATCTGGAGTGATGCCTGTTAGTTGGCATTCGATGAGTTGAAGGACAAGTTGACCTCAGCGCCTGTGTTAGCATTGCTCATATCGGGAGTTGAGTATCTAGTCTACACCGATGCATCCTTATAAGGACTTGGAGGTGTACTGTAATAGGAGAGTTAGGCTATAGCTTATGCTTCCCGTAAGCTTAAGCCTCACGAGAAGAATTACCCGACCCATGACTTGGAGTTAGCGACAGTCGTATTTGCTCTCCGAATTTGGAGACATTATCTCCTGGGAGAGAAATTCCGTTTGTTCATGGACCACAAATCTCTACAGTACCTCTTCACTCAGAAAGAACCGAATATGCGTCAACGTAGGTGGCTTGAATTTGTGAAGGATTATCAGTTTGATATCCAATATCACCCAGGGAAGGTTAACGTGGTAGCAGGCGCGTTGAGCCGTAGGCCAGTGGGTGAGGTGGATGAAGTGTGGAAAGCAAAGCAGAAGCAGTTGGGACACCAGGATGCAGTGGCCCGATCATTCATGTCTGTGATGACCGTTACGCCTCAGATTATTGTGATAGTGATACCAGCGCAGGAAAAATACTCGTTCTGTTAAGAGTAGATAGTTCGACTACTAGCAGAGGGATCCAAGTCCTATACCATTAGTTCAGATGGGGGCTTACGCTTCAATGGGAGACTGGTTGTTCCAGAAGGGGAAGACTTACGGCACGAGGTAATGTCAGAGTCGCACGGTTCGCGATTCGCAGTACATCCTGGTGGGGATAAGATGTACCAAGATATGAGATGACAGCACTGGTGGAGTGGTATGAAGAGAGATATCGCAGAGTTCGTTGCTAAATGCGCCACTTGTCAGCTGGTAAAGGTAGACCATCAGAGACCGGCAGGACTTCTACAACCATTAGAGGTTCCAATATGGAAATGGGAGAGCATTTCTATGGACTTTATCATGGGGTTACCTACTTCGCAGAGGGGCCACGACTCTATATGGGTAATCGTGGATAGGTTGACCAAAGTTGCTCACTTTCTGCCAGCCCAGACAGACTACACTACGGGACAGTATGCCCAGATTTTCATAGCAGAGATAGTGAGACTTCACGGGATGCCTCTCAATATTGTGTCTGATCGAGACAAGATATTTGTTTCAAAATTTTAGGAGAGTTTCCAGGAGTCCATGGGTACGGAGTTATGGCTGAGTACGATATATCACCCGCAGACAGATGGTCAAATCGAGAGGACAAATCAGATGTTGGAGGACATGTTGCATAAGTGCATCCTAGATTTTGGAGGTGGTTGGGAGCAGTACCTTCTACTGGTGGAGTTTTCTTATAATAACTCCTATTAGTTCACCATTGGCATGGCTCCATTCTAGGCATTGTATGGTAGGCCTTGTCGTTCCCCGGCATGTTGGTTAGAGGTGAGGGAAAACAAACTCCTTGGGCCAAAACTGATTCAGGATACTTCGGCAAGGATAGAGATGATACGGAGCCGTATTCAAGTAGCTCAGGACTGACAGAAGAGCTATGCTGATGCTAAGAGATTCTTTAGAGAATTCAAGGTGGGGGACCAGGTGGTACTCAGAGTATCTCCGATGAAGGGGATTATGCATTTTGGGAAGAAAGGGAAACTGGCACCAAGATATGTGGTACCATTTCCTATCATCGAGCGGATTGGGCCAGTCGCGTATAGACTTGGGTTATCGAAGAACTTACATAGGATTCATGATGTGTTCCATATTTCCTTGCTAAGGAGATATCTTAGGGACGATTTGGCCCATACTCATATTGCTTTAGAGGACATCGATCTATAGCCCGATAGTTCCTACGATGAGGGACCGATTGCTATTCTGGACCACAGCGAGATGAAACTGAGGTCGAAGGTAGCACCGTTAGTACGCGTTCAATGGCGGCATCATAATTCCGAGGAATCCACATGGGAGTGCGAGGATGAGATGCGATAATGTTATCCAGAGTTATTTGTACTAGGTATTCTTTAGTTCCGAATTTCGGGATGAAATTCTGTTATTAGGGGGAAAGTATGTAATACCCCGTAATTTTATTGATTTTTTTATTTAATGGATTAATTGAATTAAACGAGAATTAATTTGGAAATTAATTCGGAGGTAAATACTAGCGAGATGTGAGTTGGTATTTGATTATGATGTTAAAATAAAGTATTACTGAGAATATATGGTAATATATGAGTATTGAAAATTTTAATTTTGTCACGAGGCAGAAATATGACAATTTGGGAAATTTAATTGGGACACGCGTGTCAGTCGCGTCAAGAATGAAATTTATTTGATTAAAAAGTAAATTATATTTTTATCAACCGAATGGTCATTTTGAGTGCACCAACGTGTCCGGAAAGGGTCGAAATAATCAGAAAACACTAGCCGGGAGTTTAGTTTGGGTCCCGGGACACTTTTAGGCCAAACCGCCAACCCATACGGGTATTTTAGTAATTTTAAAAATTGAGGGATTAAAACCCACGAATTTTAGAGTTAAATTAGGTATTATTAGAGAGGCCACTAGGGCCATTACCAGCCAAAAGTAAGAGAGTGGGCTACGAGAGTTTTGAGAGAAGTTAGAAAGAGGTTAAAAGAGTTTCCAAACCAAACCATCTCCCATCACCATTATTTTGGAAGGAATTGCAACCAGAAAGAGGAGAGAATCAGACTATAATCACCGACAACAAATCCGAGGAACAAATATAAGGCAAGTGATTTGATGTTATTAGTTTCAATGAATATTTCCTCCATGTTTAGTGTAGAAACTTGATATGCCTTGAAAGTTTTAATGAAAACCCAATGTATTTGTCATGGAACTCATAAGTTTGGATAGGGATTGCATGTAGAATGCTTATGGACGGAATTGGTACCCAAAACTTAACTTTGATGATTTTAAAAACGGATTAATGATGAGTATTTAGGTGCAATAAAATTCTGGGTTCATGTTCATAGGGTTTGGGGCAAGATTTGGGAATTTATGGCAATTATATGTTAATTAATAAGATTTGACCCCAAAAATATGTTAAGAAATGACTTAGGGTGACCTAGAGTAGTTTATCAATACAAAAACGTAGTTAGTATGAACTTAGGATGGATTTGGAGAAAGGAAGTTGGTGAAAAACGAAGTTGGGAAAAATTCTGGGCGTTTCCTGCAATCTCGTTAGAAGATCAACCCAGGTCGTTCGAACGACCTCGTTCGAATGAGTTCTAACGAGATTCCAGTACCCCTTTTAAGGAGTTCATAGTTCGTTCGAAGCCATTCGTTCGAACGAGCTTTCGAACGACCTCGTTCGAACGAGATTTCAGTGACTTCTAACGAGTTCACATAATGGTCTTTTTAGGCCCGATTTAAGTTTCGAACTTCCTATAGACTTATTTAATTGAGTGTTATTCTTCTCTTGTTGATTTGTGGGTATAGTTGTGAGATTGGAGTACGTTGAGGATCAAAACTTAGAATTATATAATAGACCGGGTGACTTCTAGGGGGTTAGGATAGAAGTACCTAAGTTTGTGACGTAAGAAGAGTTGATAATTTATAATGTATATGTTTCGGAAACTTGTAAGTGTACTACATTAATGACGGTATGGGAATGTAAAAATACACCTCTATTAATATTATAAGATATCTAAGATGTGTAACTGCTTAGTATATGTGGTTATCTGTGTATAACATACCTACTATACTTGCTATCACGGGAGGTCGGCGTTCGATCAGGGCCATCTAATCTTTGTGTGCCTACGGGGGGATTTAGATTGGTACCTCGAGTACATAGGTCAGAGAATGACTTATTGGGGAGTTAATAAGTCTGCTGATCATGGGAGCGTAGGTATGTGCGTAACCCACGTGATGTGAACTATGTTCGCCTCCATTATGTGTGATTGTTACTTATCGAAACGGTTCCGGAGAGATTCAGAATACGTGATCCTTATGTACGTGATGTACCAGGATTTGATAGCAGAGTATGTGTGCACCGCAGCTTAGTCTAGCGGTGCCATTATTGAATATTTATGATGAGATTCATATACTGATAATTGAAATGGATTGCTTATATAAATATAAGTGTGAATAATTTGTATCATTTTTGTAGAGTTAAAAATGGGAACTTCTTAGTAATTATTATAACTAGTTCTAAGAAACACACAGTAAAACTCTTAACTCATATTAAGATATCGGGAATTGAATTCTAATTGGAAAAGTAAAATCAGGTTCTGGATTGGGATATTTAGATAGTGGAATAACTAGAACGGGTATAGGTACGATAGGCGTGCACAATTAGTTGAGAGGTGAGGAACTCATGTGAGAGCACCCACTATCATGTATTTTATATTCACTGTTTAATGACATTAAACACTTGCTATATTTTAAACTGTTTTCACAATAGGGCTCTGACCCGTTTGCTTTCAAATATATTTTTTTGTAAAAACCTTTTAGGTGCCCATCCACAAGGACACCAAGCTTAGAAGTTCCATTCCAGTGACATGCTATAGCTGTTGTGGAAGTTACATGACCTTGATTATAGACGTCTCCACTTTCTACCATGATTCCATTTCAGACTTATTCATCTGTAGGGCATGTCTCCCATTTTCTCTTAGAGACAGTTTAATTATTCAGTTTATTTCAGTTTTGGACATAATTAATTTGTGATTCAGACTTTGTATTTGGTGGTATTCATTATTCAGATTGTTTAGAGGAATATTCCTCCAGATTTATTGTTATTCCATTGTTATTATATTGTGACTGTGTTGTGGTTGTGATATTAGTATTTCATAATTTAAATGGATTGTATGTTAATCTTATTTAATTAAAATTGACAACTCACTTTTTAAATATTAGGTGGCTAGTAATTTTTAAAATGTTTTTCGATAGTGATGCTATGAACTGAACCAACTTGACATTTTGTATTAATTTTAATAAAGGAGTAGCTACCCGGTATTTAATTAGTCGGAGTGTCACAACTAAATTAAGGGATAAATTGGGAAGAATTTTTGCCTAACCAATATATACTAACGGCACCCCACATAAAATTTATGGTGTTGGCATACTCTGCTATCAAGTCCCCGTCATTCATACTAAGGGAAATACTAGTTCAGAATCACTCTCGAACTGTATTAAAACAAAACACATACAAATTGAGGCGAAGCATAGTTCCAAGTCACTAAGAGGTCGGCACATACCCTCATGTCTCTTTGGACCGTCTGACTATCGATCACATAGCTTGTACCAAGGATTCCTATGTTCTGGGGTACAAGACAGTATCCCCCATAAAGGTCCCATCGAGATAAGATTGTCCCTGGGTGATAACCTCAGTGATAGCAAGTAGCGCGAGCATGATTTTTGCACGTATATAGTATCTACACAAACACAGTCATATATATGTATACTACCATTCCCATTTCTAAATTAGGTACGCCCACGACCCATACTATGATATTCGTTCTTAGTACATGTTACTAGATTATCCCGTATAACGGCTCATCTCAGTTATTCTTAATTATAGGTTATTCTATACATTCCTCATTTCACTCGTAATATTCTAATCCCCAATGTATAAATTCAGTAGGTACTCTCTTATTTTCTAATGTAGCTTTCTTACGGGTCTTACTCCCTTAATTACACGTTTCCATAATTTCCTATGAATAAATTACTCTCCGTTAACATTAAATTCGCCATACTTTAAATTCCCCATTTTTACTAAGTCCTATTGATCCTCTTTATGTCCCAAAATGTTCTATTAATAAGGTCCAAAGGTAACTACTCATTTTAATCGAAATAACTATTTAAAGGAGGAATATGAATTTTTCAGGAGGGGTCGATCGATCAATGGAATGGGGTTTATCGATCGATCATCGATCGATCGGTGCTCTTTAGTCGATCGATCGATCAAGCAGTTATGACAAAGATGCAGAAAAACCAGGTACGTGAATCCTATTCCAAACTCATCCAAATCATCATGTTCCACTCCCAACAAATGATACTACAAGTGTTATATACCCAAATAAATAATTTTCTACGTAAAACATGTGAGTTTCCATCAAGTATAACAATTGGCAAGGGAAAAATCTATATAAACCTCAAGAACCCTAATATTTTCTTTAACTTAGTTCTTCCCATTATTTTTCCAGATTTTCTACTCCTAACTAAATGAAAATTCGTGGTTTAACCTCTTCATGTGAAATAGATTTCCAGAACATGATTATTAACTCTATAACATGTGAATTCTAGTCTCCAATATATGCTTTCTTTCATGGAATTGGTTCTAATCAACCCTAGGCTAATATAGTTGAAGCATTAACTAAAATAAAGAAAGATAGATACTTGCCTGGAAATCTTTGTTTCTGATTTGTGGAAGAAAATGGTGTGGTTGTGTTCCTCGTCGCGCGATCTATAATTTGGCGGTGACGGGGGTGCAAACGGTGGAGTTCTTGTCCTAGAACTCCTTGGGAAGCTTCTCTTCTTCCTCTCCAATGGTCGTTCTTGGGTTTTGGTTATGCTAACCCTAGAAGACAACCCCTAACATCTGATAAAACCTTAGAAAATTCGTGAGTTTCCATGCCCAAAACTACAAAATGTCTAAAACGCCCTCCTGGGATGCTCATTAGGCCTAAAAATGCCCCGAGGCCCAAACTATACCCCCGGGTACATTATTTTGACTATCTCGACCCTTCCGAACACCTTGACGCACTCAAAATGACCATACCGGTGACTTATAATTTATTCACTTTTAATAATGCGAATTTAATCCCGACACGACACAGGCGCGTCCCGATAAAATTTTCAAAATTATCAAATTATATTCTCATGATAATTTTACTAAATTTAATTACACATCTTACTTTACCCATAAAGTAATTTACACCAAAATTCTAATAATTACTAACTCTCATTACGCTAGCAAATATTTAAATGATTTCCGGATTAATATTAAATTAATATCTCTAATTAATTTTAATAAATCCACAAATTTAAAAGTCATAAAAGTACGGGGTATTACAATAGAATGAATGGAAAACCAAATTTTTGCTTATATAAAAATGCAATAACAACAATTGATTTGCACAATGAAATTCACACTCACACTCACTTAAGAATTTGTGTCAAATACTTAATGATTAGATACGATTTTAATTCAAGAAAAGTATCACAACACTAAAAAGGCTAAAATAAAACCCTTCTCCCAGCCAAGGTTGTCACGGTAAAAAATGGTGACAAAAAAACACCCGTTTTTTGTAACGATCTTTAACCGTGACAACTTTAAAAATTTAATACCCTAGACGCTTCATTTTCCTTTCCGAAAATCTTTTTAATTCAAGTTACTGTAATGATAAACTATAAGTAAGTTCATAAGTGAGTCTTTCAAAGTACGAAACCCAATTTTTACAAAAGCATTTTCTTCAAAATCTTTGTTCCATTTTTCAAAAAATCATTAGATATTTTTTCTTTATTACACAAGACTCGAACAAATAATTTTATAAATAAATTTGTTCATGAATAGGGTTTTATTTCTTTTGTGTTTGAAAAACACTTTATGAGTTTTGGGTGGCGTACTTTTTCACCTACACTTTTCAACCTTTAGTATATCCTTAAATTATAGTGTATAATTTGGTGGTTAATTTGGTCCCATTTTCTTTGGAACAACTTTTATTTAACTATAAATAAGATTTGTGTTTTTTTGGATTCAAAGACATTGGTTGCGGAACAAAATTGATTACGGTTGTGTAGAGTAATCATGTTGTTGGTTTCTCCCTAGTTGAAAGATAAGTTATGAAAGAGTGTTAGATGAAGTTATGTTTAAGTGAGTTTAGGGCATAGTTATTCTTTGTAAATATCCACCTTGATACATTTTCCAAATAATTCATCTTGAGATACTTCCATTTAATGGTCTTTCCCTTGTATATCCTATGTAGTGTGAATCTTTTACTTTTCATCATCTTTAGAATCACTTTCCTTAACAAAGAAGATAAGAAATGGATTACTTTAGAAAAAGAAAATTTGGTGTCCTAAAGGGGTGGATAGTACATAGAATGAATGGAAACCTAAAATTTGTCTTGTATAAAAATGCAATAAAAACAGTTGATTTGCACAATGAAATTCAGACTCACACTCACTTAAGCATTTGTGTCAAATACTTATCCTTATAATGATTATATACGATTTTATTTCAAGAAAAGTATCACTACACTAAAAAGGCCAAAATAACACCCTTCTCCCGGCCAAGGTTGTCAGGGTGAAAAATCGTGACAAAAAACACGCATTTTTTGTCACAGTCTTTTATCGTGACAACTTTTAAACGTTAATACCCTGGACACTTCATTTTCCTTTGCCTAGTAATTTTGGAAAACGTATTTTATTCAGTTACTCTAATGATAAACTATAACTAAGTTCATAAGTGTGTCTTTCAAAGTACGAAACCCAATTTTTACAAAAGCATTTTTTTTCAAACTCTTGGTTCCATTTTTCAAAAAAATTATTGGATATTTTTTCTTTATGACTCAAGACTCGAACAAATAATTTAATAAATAAATATGTTCATGAATAGGGTTTTATTTCTTTTGTGTTTGAAAAACACTTTATGAGTTTTGGGTGGCATACTTTTTCACCTATACTTTTCAACCTTTAGTATATCCTTACATCCTAGTTTATACTTTGGTGGTTAATTTTAGTGTCATTTTCTTTGGAATAACTTGTATTTAGCTATAAATAAGATTTGTGTTTTTTTGGATTCAAAGACATTGGTTGCGGAACAAAACTGATTACGGTTGTGTAGAGTAATCATGTTGTTGGTTTCTCCCTAGTTGAAAGATAAGTTATGAAAGAGTGTTAGAGGAAGTTATGTTGAAGTGAGTTTAGGGCATAGTTATTCTTTGTAAGTATCCACCTTGATAAATTTTCTTGTTAATTCATCATGAGATACTTCCCTTTAATGGTCTTTCCCTTGTATATCCGATGTAGCGTGAATCTTTTACTCTTCAGCATCTTTAGACTCACTTGCCTTAACTAAGAAGATACAAAATGGATTGATTTAGAAAATGAAAAATTTGGTGTCCTAATGTCCTAAAGGGGTGAATAGTACATAGAATGAATGGAAAACTAAAATTTTGATTGTATAAAAATGCAATAAAAAAAATTAATTTGCACAATCAAATTCACACTCACACTCTCTTAAAAATTTGTGTCAAATAGTTATCCTTATAATGATTAGATACGATTTTATTTCAAGAAAAGTATCACTACACTAAAAAGGCCAAAATAACACCCTTCTCCCGGCCAAGGTTGTCACGGTAAAAAATCGTGGCAAAAAAGTACACATTTTTTGTCCCGATCTTTAACCGTGACAACTTTAAAAATTTAATACCCTAGACGCTTCGTTTTCTTTTCCCTCATAAGTTTGGAAAATGTTTTTAATTCAAGTTATTCTAATGATAAACTATAAGTAAGTTCATAAGTGAGTCATTCAAAGTACAAAACCCAATTTTTACAAAAGCATTTTCTTCAAACTCTTTGTTCCATTTTTCAAAAAAATCATTGGATATTTTTTCCTTATTACACAAGACTCGAACAACTAATTTTATAAATAAATTTGTTCATGAATAGGGTTTTATTTATTTTGTGTTTGAAAAACACTTTATGAGTTTTGGGTGGCATACTTTTTCACCTATACTTTTCAAACTTTAGTATATCCTTACAACATAGTTTATACTTTGGTGGTTAATTTGGTACCATTTTCTTTGGAACAACTTTTATTTAACTATAAATAAGATTTGTGTTTTTTTGGATACAAAGACATTGGTTTCGGAACAAAACTGATTACAGTTGTGTAGAGTAATCATGTTGTTAGTGCCTTCCCTAGTTAAAAGATAAGTTATGAAAGAGTGTTAGAGAAAGTTATGTTGAAGTTATTTTAGGGCATAGTTATTCTTTGTAAATATCCACCTCGATACATTTTCCTGTTAATTCATCTTGAGATACTTTCCTTTAATGGTCTTTCCCTTGTATATCCAATGTAGCGTGAATCTTTTACTTTTCAGCATCTTTAGAATCACTTTCCTTAATTAAGAAGATAAGAAATAGATTGATTTAGAAAATGAAAAATCCGGTGTCCTAATGTCCTAACTGGGTGAATAGTACATATAATGAATGGAAACCTAAAATTTTGCTTGTATAAAAATGCAATAACAACAGTTGATTTGAAGAATGAAATTCACACTCGCACTCACTTAAGCATTTGTGTCAAATACTTATACTTATAATGATTAGATTCGATTTTATTTCAAGAAAAGTATCACGACACTAAAAAGGCCAAAATAACACCCTTCTCCCGGCAAAGGTTGTCACGGTGAAAAATCGTGAAAAAAAACATGCGTTTTTTGTCACGGTTTTTGATCGTGACAACTTTAAAACGTTAATACCCTGGACGCTTCATTTTCCTTTGCCTCGTAATTTTGGAAAACGTGTTTTATTCAAGTTACTCTAATGATAAACTATAACTAAGTTCATAAGTGAGTCTTTCAAAGTACGAAACCCAATTTTTACAAAATCATTTTTTTTCAAACTCTTTGTTCCATTTTTCAAAAAAATTATTGGATATTTTTTCTTTATGACTCAAGACTCGAACAAATAATTTTATAAATAAATATGTTCATGAATAGGGTTTTATTTTTTTTGTGTTTGAAAAACACTTTATGAGTTTTGGGTGGCATACATTTTCACCTATATTTTTCAACCTTTACTATATCCTTACATCCTAGTTTATACTTTGGTGGTTAATTTTGGTGCCATTTTCTTTGGAACAACTTGTATTTAGCTATAAATAAGATTTGTGTTTTTTTGGATTCAAATACATTGGTTGCGGAAAAAAACTGATTACGGTTGTGTAGGGTAATCATGTTGTTGGTTTCTCCCTAGTTGAAAGATAAGTTATGAAAGAGCGTTAGAGGAAGTTATGTTGAAGTGAGTTTAGGGCATAGTTATTCTTTGTAAATATCCACCTTAATAAATTTTCCCATTAATTCATCTTGAGATACTTCCATTTAATGGTCTTTCCCTTGTATATCTGATGTAGTGTGAATCTTTTACTTTTCACCATCTTTTGAATCATTTGTCTTAACTAAGAAGATACAAAATGGATTGATTTACCAAATGAAAAATTCGGTGTCCTAATGTCCTAGAGGGGTGATTAATACATAGAATGAACAGAAACCTAAAATTTTGCTTGTATAAAAATGCAATAATAATAATTGATTTGCACAATGAAATTCACACTCGCACTCACGTAAGCATTTGTGTCAAATATTTATCCATATAATGATTAGATACGATTTTATTTCTAGAAATGTCTCACTACACCAAAAAGGCCAAAATAACACCCTTCTCCCGGCCAAGGTTATCACGATAAAAAATCGTGACACAAAAACACTCGTTTTTTTATCACGGTCTTTGACTGTGACAACTTTAAAAATTTAATACCCTAGCCGCTTCATTTTCCTTTCCCTCATTTTTCTCTCACGCCTGCCTCTCTCCTCTTAGCGATTCTCTTCTCTCCGTATCAATTGGTACTATCTATCTCTCTCTCTCCCCTTTGTGTGTGTGTGGGGGGGGGGGGGGGGGAGATTTTAGAGTGTGTGTGTGTGTGTTGGGTCAGTGTGTGTGTTTTGGGTCTCTGTGTGTGTGGGTGGGTTAGTGTGTGTGGGTGTGTGGGGGGTAGTGTGTGTTACTATGTGTTTTAGTGTGTTGTTTTGTATAAATTAAAATTAAAAATTGGTATTTGAAATTAAAATTGAAATTTAAATTGGTATTGTAAATTGAAATTGAAATTAGTATTATAAGTTGAAATTGAAATTGGTATTATAAATTATGTGTATGACTGCATACTATATCGAAATGAGTATGAAAATGTCACACCCTGCCTCATTCTGGTGTCGGCCGTCACCAAAACTAAGTCGGGCATAAGTAAATAAAATACCATTCTTAGCATGAGACAAAGATGAGACATATAAATTTAATCTATAAGATAAATGATAATCAATACCAAAACATAAACCAACCAACTAAGCGATAAAATATCTATCTCCATGCTAAACTCAAAGTAAATCCAATCTCTAATAATATAAAATGAATAATCTCCAACAGAATCTAGTGAAATAACTGAATAAAACCCAGAACAACTTTGGAACCGAATGGCCCAATTAAAACCATAAACTGTGTCTCATGAAGCCCTTATACTTTTGACTCAATTGAGTCTATATTGTATAAGTGCTCATCTAGTTTGGAAATTTGTGACAAAATTATGTCCTCCCTAGTATCCAAAGAACCTCAGAAGTTGGTTTGCTACTTCATCTCTCTATCTTGTTTTGATCAAGATCAAATTTCCAACACTCACACATAGTAGAATTTATTTCTTGCATATCATACTGCATAATAATGTGTGAACATATGTTGAGTGTGTTTAAATCCCTAAGTTGGAATTTTAATAATTTTTTGGGATTTTAAAAACATTTTTTAAATAAGGTTTTATTAATTAAAACTTGATTTAAAAGTTTTGTTGTCAATTTGTAAATATTATTTGTTGGGTATTTTGGCCTAATGTTACCTTGGGTAGAATCCGAAAGCGGAGTAAACTTTGGGGTGTGGTTTTAATTAGTTTAAGACGCGCGTTTTATATCCTGTTATCATCCAACACCTGTCTTCATCTAATTGGCTGTAACTGTGTTTGTTTACTGAGTTAAAAATGCGTATGTTTTTAGCCCTTGGATCTCTAGCTATAGACAATCTGCATGTTGTCTTGGTGAATCCTAGTACAACTTTCTAAACCAATCAGGATTCGTTTGAGCACCGCCTTATTAGAACCCTTCGATCAAAGTCAATTTGACTTGACTTAATCCTGGCCCTTGGTTTTGATCGAATCTCTCGAACCTTCTCTTCACCCTATAAAAGGGACCCTACTCTCAGACTTCGAAGACTTTTTCCATTTTCATTTCCTCTGAGAAATTGAGAGAGTATAGAGAGAAGAGAGAAGAGAGAAGAGAGAAGAGAGAAGAGAGAGAAGAGAGAGAGTTAGAAACCCTAACCTTGTTTCGTCAAAGCCTCTTCCATCCAAACTCAAACATTTCTTCAAAACTCCATATCCAAAACACTACACTGTGTGTTCTTGAGTGATTGAGAGTTTGAGTTGAGTTTGTTATTGCTGCTGTAACCTCTTGTTCGTTAGATCTTGTTTTCAACTTAAACGTTTACTTAGATCTACTTTCTGATTTCATAGAAATTTCAGATCTGAGTTATTCATGTTACATTACACTTAGTTTCATTCTTTATTTCTCATCTTGAGAAATATATTGTTGATTATTTTCCATAAAACGTTTGCTTACTTTGAAATCAACAATAAATGCTTTATGTTTATAGTTCTTGTAAAACTAAACCTTTGACCTAGTTGGAATCACACTTGGAGGTTTTCAATCTCGAAAAACTTTTCTAAATTCTGAGATTGATTAAGACCTTGTCTGTCTTCCTACCAAGGTATCCGTGGATTCTGGGAATGATTTAAAGGTCAAATAAGGCGCAAAGTTTTATAAGAAGAAAGAAAAAGAAAAGATCACAGCATATAGTGTTACTGTAATTTGTTGGGACTGTTTGTACTTAATAAGTGTGTGTGTGTGTGCATGCATGTGTTAGAGAGAACCTCCACAAACACTTTCACCCTACAACACGAAAATTGTTGGTAATAAGATCTTGTGAACAAAGAGTCGACGTAAAGTGCTGGAACAAATCAGAAGTTAACAAACTGGGAGAACTACATCTACAATCAGAACTGCAGAGAAGTTTTAAGGACACCAGAGGGTACATTCCTAAACTTATGTAGGTCTGAGTTGTTTTCATGTTAGTTGTATAGTTTGTAACTCATATATTTGTTTTAGTGGATTTTTCATTTAACTCCGTAGAGGGAGTCGTGGATGTTTCCTCAATTGGTGAGGTTTTACCACGTTAAAAACATTGTGAACATAATCTTTCTACATCTCCTCATCTCACTCTTGGTTGTGCTGAGTTTATGTTTTTTAAACTACTTTATAAACCTGTTATTAAAATTCTTGAATAGATATCGAACATACTTATTTGTTAAACACATCTTGTGTTCAAATAGTTTGGTTTTTACGAAAAGAGTTTCTTAAAAATACAGATCGAAGTTACTTAAATAGTTTATTTTTAATAAACGACTTTAGTAACATTT
The DNA here is from genome assembly GCA_949130495.1 of Sambucus nigra. Lineage (NCBI taxonomy): Eukaryota > Viridiplantae > Streptophyta > Magnoliopsida > Dipsacales > Adoxaceae > Sambucus > Sambucus nigra. Next base: position 325,756,916 of record OX422222.1, on the reverse strand, counting down.
TTCAATTGGTATCAGAACTTGGTAAACTTCTTTCAAAAGAGATCTTGTGTTTCTGAAATTGTTTTCTGAAAATCAAATATGGACGAGAAAAATGAAAGATTTGGTAACTTGACCAGACCTCCAATCTTTGATGGAACCAATTTTGCTTACTGGAAAGTAAGGATGATTGCTTTCATTCAAGGAACTCTGGGAGATGATGTCTGGGACATTGTTGAAAATGGTTACATTTTTCCTACAAAACCAGCCACTGAAGGAAGTAATGAGAGGGTTAAGAAAGTATTAAGTGAGTTCACACAAGAAGAGAAACAAGTTTCTCGAAATAATAAAAAAGGAAAGAATGCCATATTTATGTCCATAAATGAACATGAGTTCAAAAGAATCTCATCCTGTACCACTTCTAAGGAAGCTTGGGACACTTTGGTTACTGCTCATGAAGGAGACACTAGAGTTAAGGCTGCTAAAAACCAAATGCTTATTCAGTAGTATAACTCCTTAATTATGTCTGAGACTGAGTCATTTGATGACTTCTATATGAACTTGACTGATATTGTGACCAAACTGCATGCTAATGGGCTGACTTATGATGGACATGAAATTGTATCTAAAATTCTAAGATCATTACCACAGAAATTTGATAAAAAAAGATATGCTATTGAGGAAATGTGTGATCAAAGTCTCACTCCTGAATTACTCAGTAGTAAACTAAGAACTGTGGAAATGGAACTAGAATTTAAGAAACAATTGACTCAAACCCATAGGAAACAGACTAGTTCCAATCTGAGCTTCTCTTCTAAGTTAACTAAGCCTGAACTTATATTCCCCACTTATGATTCTGATGAGGAATGCAATATAGAGAGTTTGGACAATCAGATTGCCTTAATTACTAAACAGTTTAAGAAAATTATTAAGTTTAGAAACAAAGTGGCAAATAAACAAGGCAATTCAAATTATCCAACTTCCTCTAATCACAGGCCTCATGAGAAAAACCATGACAAAAATCACAAGGACTCTCACATTAGACCTAATAGAGACCTTAAGAAGACTGAATGCTATAGATGTGGTAAACTGGGGCACATTGCACAAGACTGTAGAGTTAACTTGAACACTCAAAACAAACACACTAGAGCTAACATTTGCAAAACATGGGATGATTCAAGTGATTCTGAAAAGGAGGAACCCGAGTCATCTGATGTTTTTGATCCTTGCATGTCCTTCTTTGCCAAGATCATATATAATGATGATGTGCTTATGCCTGTGTATGAGAATGCTTCTAGTAACTCTACTCCAGCTATTGAGAATCATGTTTATACTGGTTTAGATGCTTTGATTACTGAGAATGTTGCATGTCCTACCTCGGGGTGTGTGAGTCAAAGGGATAGCGATAATGACGATGTCAATGGGTGTGTGAGTTTAACAAATGAATCTTTAGGGGTCACTCCACACACCACACTTAGTGACTCGGACAATGAATACCTCGCTGACATTCACACACTTTATGCTAAAACTCTCAAGAAAAGCACTAGACTAGAAAAGATTGTGAAAGATCTCACTAAGAAGTTAGAAGATCTAAGCCTAATGGTTAAACTAAATGCTGAAGAGTATACTACCTAATGTTTGACTCATAAAAGCGAAATCAAAATGTTTGATGAAAAATTCAGAGATTTAAAAGAAACAAATAAAACTCTGGAGAAAAAATACAAAGGGACATTGTTAGAATTGGAGCAAACTAAAGAAAAGACAGCAACTGTTTTCAAAAAATTTACAAAATTTGAAAATAATTCAAAATGTTTTGATGAATTTGTTGCTGAATCAAAAACCAATTCTGATGATCGAACTGGAATAGGGTTTTTCCCCAATTTGAAAACACAAACAAAATCTTTTGAACCTATCAAGTTTGTGTCAGGAGGCAAAAGACCTATTGAAACATGCCCAGACTTTCATTCTCTAAAAACTAAGTTTGATCAAAAAATTAAAATTTTAACATTGGGGAATCAAGTTGCTCTAAACTTGAAAGTTCACCCAAGGCTAAATACGTCTACCCTTCTATTAGGATGAGTGAGTCTGCATTCAAGAGTGTCACACCTAGGAATAGAGTTCAGCCTCAAAACTCTTCAAAACCTTTGTTTATAGACTTTCCTAAGGAGACCTCAATTCTGAGCAATCTTTATTACTCCTACTGCAACATATATGGTCACTCTTTTGATAGTTGCTATGCTAGGAGACTAGTTAAACATGTCTATAATCCTCATATCTATCAGAACTTTAACTATTCTAGGAGGAACCGAAACAATTATATACTTCCTAGACAGCTAGATAGAAACTCTAATTATAGAAAGAGAAAGACCAAACCTAAAAGAACATTTCCTAGAAGGAATCCTAAGTACTTTCCTAAACCAAATGCTCAAGTCTTTCACAAAATTCAAAATCATGCACAAAACATTTTTCAACAAAAATCCAAAGCTCGCAAATTTTATCAATTGAGAGCTAATAAGTGCAAGATGAAAACTAAGGCAATTTGGGTTAGAAAAGATGATCTATTACCTCAGATGAAGTGTAATGTTGTTGTTACTACTTTAAAAGCTGAACACACATCATCTGGTTGGTATTTAGACTCTGGATGTTCTAAGCATATTAATGGTGATGAAACTAAACTTTTAAACAAAACCAGCTTTGTTGGTGGTAAAGTCATTTTTGGTGATGGAGTTTCATCTCAAATCATAGGCAAAGGAACTCTCCAAGAAGATGGGCTTTCTATTCATCAAGATGTTCTTCTAGTTAAACGTCTTAAGGCAAATCTACTTAGCATATCGCAATTTTGTGACTCAGATCATACTATTACCTTTTCAAAGAATAATTGAAAATTTTTAAATGAAAGAGGTGAATGCATAATTACTGGATTCAGAACTCCTGATAATTTCTACACTGTCATGAATAATTTTGAAATCTGTAATGTTGCCAGAATGGATGACAATGAGATATGGCATAACAGAATGGGTCATATAAATTACGATAACCTTAGTAGACTGACCTCTCAGGAAATAGTTAGAGGAGTTCTTAAAATCAAACTTATACCCAATCTTATCTGTGGTTCCTGTCAAGAAGGTAAAATTGTTAAGGCACCTCATAAGAAAGTCAAAGATATTCTTACCTCTAATCCCTTAGAACTCATCCATATGGACCTAATGGGTCCCTCCCAAACTGTTAGTCTCTGTGGACACAGTTACATCCTAGTTATGGTTGATGACTTCACTAGATTTACCTGGGTAGCCTTCTTAAAACAAAAGTCTGAAACATTCCAAACCTTCCTAAAAATTCTTCTTAGGATTGAAAATCAGAAGGATACTCAAGTGAATAGAATTCGTAGTGATAGAGGTGGTGAATTCAAAGACACTGGTATTGTAGAATACTGTGACTATAATGGTTATAAACACGAGTTCAGTGCTCCTAAGACCCCTCAACAGAATGGTATTGTGGAGAGAAAGAATCGTACCCTTCAGGAGATGGCACATGTTATGTTACATGCCAAGAATTTACGTAAATATTTTTGGGTAGAGTCCATTCGTACTGCTTGTCACATTATAAATAGGGTTTATCTTAGAAAGAATTCCAAACAAACCCCTTACGAACTTTGGTACAATAAAAAGCCTAATCTCAAATACCTTAGAACCTTTGGCAGTACTTGTTATGTATGCAAAGATTGGGAACACTTGTCCAAATTTGAGAGCCGGGGAGATAAAGCCATATTTCTAGGATATTCGCCTAACAGTAGAGCTTATCGAGTGTATAATCTTCGAACTAAAACCTTGATGGAATCCATAAATGTAATTGTTAGTGACACTACTGTAGAAAGCAAGACCGGTGAATTTACTATTGAGGAAGAGTCTACAAATATTTTAGAAAATGACTCCTCTGCAATGGATAATTCATTACCTATTGAGACACCTGAAGTACCTAACTGGGTTTCTAAAGATCATACCATAAATAACGTAGTTGGTAACCCTAGTGAGCCAGTGCGTACAAGATACCAACTCAGAAACTATGCACATTATGCATGTTTTGTTTCCCTTGTGGAACCAAAGAATGTAAATGAGGCATTGAATGACTCTCACTGGATTTCTGCTATGCAGGAAGAACTTTTACAATTTGTCATTCATGATGTTTGGTATCTTATTCCATGTCCTGATCACAAAAAGGTTGTGGCACACGTTGGATTTTTAAAAATAAGACTGATGAAAATGGGATAATAATTAGAAATAAAGCTAGATTAGTTGCTCAAGGATACTCTCAAATAGAAGGAATATATTTTAACGAGACTTTTGCTCCTGTTACTCGTTTAGAATCTGTTCGTATGCTTTTTGCTATAGCTTGCCACATGCATTTTACAATGTACCAAATGGATGTCAAATCTACGTTCCTTAATGGAATACTGGCTGAAGAAACCTATGTAGAACAACCTAAAGGGTTCATTGACCCTAAACATCCAAATCATGTATTTCGTCTGAAAAGGCTTTGTATGGCCTTAAACAAGCTCCTAGAGCTTGGTATGAGCGTCTTTCCAGTTTTCTTTTAGATAAAGGTTTTAAAAGAGGCAGAAATGACCAAACTCTTTTTGTCAAACATCTTGACAAACACATCACTATTGCTCAAGTTTATGTTGACGATATTATATTTGGATCAATTTCTCCCTCAGAAGTCAAATCCTTCTCTAAAACTATGCATAAGAAATTTCAAATGTCCTTTATGGGGGAGCTACAATTCTTCTTAGGCCTTCAAGTCAAACAAAATTCAAAAGGATTATTTGTATCGCAATCCAAGTACGCTTTAGAGATAGTAAAGAAATTTGGCCTCGAGAGTGGTAAAGATGCTAAAACGCCCATGAGTACTACGCTAAAACTTTTCAAAGATGAAAATGGAAAATCTGTAGATCCTACTCAGTATCGTAGTATGATAGGCACCTTACTATATCTTACTGCCTCGCGCCCTGATATTATGTATGTTGTGTGTGTATGTGCTCGATATCAAAGTAATCCTAAAGAGAGCCACTTGAATGCTGTTAAACGTATCATTAAATATGTAAAAGGCACTCTAAATCTAGGACTTTGGTACACTAATGACACACCAAGCACTATAATTGGGTACACTGATTCTGACTGGGCTGGGTGTACTGATGATAGTAAAAGCACATCGGGAGCATGTTATTATATAGGTAATAACTTGGTAGGATGGAGTAGTAAAAAACAAAACTGCACATCACTCTCAATAGCTGAATCTGAATACATAGCCGCTGGTAGCTGTTGTGCTCAATTAATGTGGCTTAAACAAATGCTAAGTGATTATGGTATTCAAGAAAACCAATTGCATCTCTATTGTGATAATCAAAGTGCGATTAATATTTCTAAAAACCCTGTTCAACGCTCGCGAACAAAGCATATTAAAATAAGACATCATTTTATACGCGAATTGGTTGAATCTAAGGAATTAGAAATCAATTATCTTCCTACTGATCTACAACTCGCAAATATGTTTACCAAACCTCTAGATTATAATAGATTCATTTCATTACGTAAATCTATTGGTATGGTTTATGCTGACTAATAACTTTGCTGTTTATCCAAGTTTTTTTTCCTTTGTCCATTTGAGACAAAATGGGGGAGAAATTTGAGTCTATTCAATTCTTTCATATGCTAAACAGCTTGATCTTAGTGATTTATTGCAGGTTCTTATTGTACAGCTACTCTCAACAGTTGTAATAGGGTATTTAAATGTACTTAGTTGAGTTAGGTACTTTTTGATTTCTAGGTATTGGGTAGATAGAATTTTGATAAGAATAAGTTTTTCTTATTTTCTTGTTGCCGTACGAGTCCTAGATGACTCAAAGGAGATTTTGTCTCATATTTCCAAAGGGGGAGATTGAAGCCCTTATACTTTTGACTCAATTGAGTCTATATTGTATAAGTGCTCATATAGTTTGGAAATTGTGACAAAATTATGTCCTCCCTAGTATCCAAAGAACCTCAGAAGTTGGTTTGCTACTTCATCTCTCTATCTTGTTTTGATCAAGATCAAATTGCCAACACTCACACATAGTAGAATTTATTTCTTGCATATCATACTGCATAATAATGTGTGAACATATGTTGAGTGTGTTTAAATCCCTAAGTTGGAATTTTAATAATTTTTTGGGATTTTTTTAAAACATTTTTTAAAATAAGGTTTTATTAATTAAAACTTGATTTAAAAGTTTTGTTGTCAATTTGTAAATATTATTTGTTGGGTATTTTGGCCTAATGTTACCTTGGGTAGAATCCGAAAGCGGAGTAAACTTTGGGGTGTGGTTTTAATTAGTTTAAGACGCGCGTTTTATATCCTGTTATCATCCAACACCTGTCTTCATCTGATTGGCTGTAACTGTGTTTGTTTACTGAGTTAAAAAAACGTATATTGTTAGCCCTTGGATATCTAGCTATCGATGATCTGCATGTTGTCTTGGTGAATCCCAGTACAACTTTCTAAACCAATCAGGATTCGTTTAAGCACCGCCTTATTAGAACCTTTCGATCAAAGTCAAATTGACTTGACTTAATCCTGGCCCTTGGTTTTGATCGAATCTCTCGAACCTTCTCTTCACCCTATAAAAGGGACCCTACTCTCAGACTTCGAAGACTTCTGCCATTTTCATTTCCTCTGAGAAATTGAGAGAGTAGAGAGAGAAGAGAGAGAGTTAGAAACCCTAACCTTGTTTCGCCAAAGCCTCTTCCATCCAAACTCAAACATTTCTTCAAAACTCCATATCCAAAACACTACACTGAGTGTTCTTGAGTGATTGAGAGTTTGAGTTGAGTTTGTTATTGCTGTTGTAACCTCTTGTTCCTTAGATCTTGTTTTCAACTTAAACGTTTACTTAGATCTACTTTTTGATTTCATAGAAATTCCAGATCTGAGTTATTCATGTTACATTACACTTAGTTTCATTCTTTATTTCTCATCTTGAGAAATATATTGTTGATTATTTTCCATAAAACGTTTGCTTACTTTGAAATCAACAATAAATGCTTTATGTTTATAGTTCTTGTAAAACTAAACCTTTGACCTAGTTGGAATCACACTTGGAGGTTTTCAATCTCGAAAAACTTTTCTAAATTCTGAGATTGATTAAGACCTTGTCTGTCTTCCTACCAAGGTATCTGTGGATTCTGGGAATGATTTAAAGGTCAAATAAGGCACAAAGTTTTGTAAGAAGAAAGAAAAAGAAAAGATCACAACATATAGTGTTACTGTAATTTGTTAGGACTTTTTGTACTTAATAAGTGTGTGTGTGTGTGCATGCATGTGTTAGAGAGAACCTCCACAAAAACTTTCACCCTACAACACAAAAAGTGTTGGTAATAAGATCTTGTGAACAAAGAGTCGACGTAAAGTGCTGGAACAAATCAGAAGTTAACAAACTGGGAGAACTACATCTACAATCAGAACTGCAGAGAAGTTTTAAGGACACCAGAGGGTACATTCCTAAACTTATATAGGTCTGAGTTGTTTGCATGTTAGTTGTATAGTTTGTAACTCATATATTTGTTTTAGTGGATTTTTCATTTAACTCCGTAGAGGGAGTCGTGGATGTTTCCTCAATTGGTGAGGTTTTACCACGTAAAAAACATTGTGAACATAATCTTTCTACATTTCCTCATCTCACTCTTGGTTGTGCTGAGTTTAAGTTTTTTTAAACTACTTTATAAACCTGTTATTCAAATTCTTGAATAGATCTCGTACATACTGATTTGTTAAACACATCTTGTGTTCAAATAGTTTGGTTTTTACGAAAAGAGTTTCTTAAAAAAACAAATCGGAGTTACTTAAATAGTTTTTTTTTAATAAAGGGCTTTAGTAACATTTTTCATCTCAATGCAAATACGAAGGAAAGGAAACTAAACTAAACTAATACGCATAAAGTAAACAACTCCAGCTGCACTTCCAAGAAAGTCTACAAATAAATCTATACAGGTTCTCCCAAGCTTATCCTTAAAAAAATTAGTCAACGCACGAGGTCAGAGCCCCGAGCATGAATACACACTACTCCCCAAAAATAGGATCCATGAATCCAGACAGTAGCATTATACGCAATAAATATCACCATAGAATATTTTAATTATGAATATATTAAATACGATAAATATAAATCACTAAATACCCGCAGAGATCCCCATTTCAGAAAGCATATCAATATGATTTTAAATTTCCATGTCCCCTGATGTAAATTTTATTTACTTAACCTAATTTATTATTGTTCTCACATTTTATTATGGCGGTCCTCCCGCCTCGGGTGGTAATTTCCATAAAAGTTTCACACTTCCCCTTATCAATATCCAACCGAATCCGTTTAAACTGCCGATCCCCCGCAATATGATAAGGTTTCAACACACGACACGATATAAATGGCCCAATTTGACCCGTTTAAACTGTCGGTCCCTGACACATTATGTCGCCACCAATTTTAATACCAATTTTTATCTTAGGCATTAATTCTCAATTTTCACAATTTCACAATTAACCAACTCCCTCACCCTTATTATCTATGTGAGGTCCTCAAAATACCCCTTAGTCCTATACCTAAGGGTCCCCAAGTTATCAATATGTCCTACCTTATGTATAGGATGAATTTCTAACATAAATCTCGATCCAGTCACATACCTAGACTAGTGTAACGACGATGAAATACCGAAAATCATCCCACCCCCAATATGATAAAACCGCGATAATCTACCCTCACTAGTCCCATACCTAGAAGGTGTAAATCATCTAAAGGCCTACCCATTAATATCATACCTAGAGGACATCATAAAATATAGGGAGAGGATAAAAATACCCAACAACCCATCGTCACAAAGGCAATATAATAATACCAACAAGTCACACAAACAAGCATAATTTTAATCAACATATAAAACTACGCATGATAAGCCAATTCAATTATATCTTAATTTAATTTTCACATCGTCATAAACACCCAATTAATCCCATTTAATTATTTTAAATTAAATATACCGAGATTTCATCATTAATACATCATAATTCCAATTTAATTGTCTCAACACAAATTACATGAGTTATACGCCCCCAAATTCGTTTAATTCAAAACTATGGTTTTTCTACATGCAACCTACACCAATAAACCCCAAAATCCACTCATGAATCCTACGTACCCAATGATTATGAATATTATTCATATTAATTTTTTTTACAAAAATAGCCCCAAGATTTATTATCCACTTTATCTAATCAGGTTGCTAATTATTTTTTAGAAATAAATGCAATTAAGGGTTTAGGCAACACTTAAAACGCATAGTACTAAAGGAAAGGAAGAGAGTATTCATGCTTGAAATTAGTTGTATACAAAAAATCTGAGTAGATGGTTGAACTCATCTTGAGAAATCACCAATTAAATCTTCAATTCTTGAGTAAAAACTTGTTTAAAGTTTGGTCTAGGGATTAAAGATGAGAGGAAATATGTTTTGAGAACCTTACTGGAGAACGTTTCAGAGAAAGGTGTTTTTAAAAGTCTTAGCCCCGTATCAGTTTGGTATTTAAAGGGTTTAAGAGTTAGAAAACGATTAGGACTCTAATCCACCCACCACCTCTGTCGTTCGAACGATATACGTTGTCGTTTGAACGACCCCAGCATCAAAACCAAATCTTTAAACCACCGCCTTTACACTTAGAAAAAATATACTTCAACTCAACAAATATGTACATGTTTGTTAAGACGTTTTAAAAATCATTCTAACATTTTATTATAACTCCGATTTAATTCCGGTTGAAAGTTTACTACTCAAATATAAGAATCAACATGTTTAATTATTAAAGACCATAAAATCCAAAATTTTATTTTTCTCAAATATTTCAATTAATTAATTAAAATAATTAATAAAAACATGGGGTGTTACATACTTTCCCACTAGCAAAAAATTTTGTCCTTGAAATTAGACGAAGCATACACATCAAACATAAATCTCGCAGAAGAATATAAGTCTCACATATGCCTACCCGTAGAATACCATAATTGGGCACACATACACCCAATCCTACGCGCACATATCCCATGAACAATAAAATAATATACGTATTGCTTATATACATACGCATAACTATGAAAATAACGGCGTAGCACACGCTCTCACAAATCACATTTCGATTCTATCTCCGATAATCTTCGCAATACTTAAAATCCTCAAATTAAATTACATCGCTACATCGATGTAGGACATACCCAAAATTTATACTAATGATCTCCCAAATAATTATGTCTCCAAAATCAATCCTAGGGATCCTCATATCAAGCTTACTAATTCTAAACTCGATGCCTACAACGTCTTTACCACAAGACTCTATATCTCCATGAAACACAACTAACACGTAACCTAGACCAACAACCTCTAGGAGTACAAATCAACAAAGAGGATCAAAGATCGGTAACGAGGAAGCTAAACGGACTCATAACCTACGAGACCTAAGACCATGCTCTGATACCATCTGTCACACCCCGCCTAATTCTGGCGTCGGCCGTCACCAAAACTAAGTCGGCCATGAGTAAATAAAATACCATTCTTAGCATGAGACAGTTATGAGACATATAAAATTAATCCATAAGATAAATGATAATCAATCACAAAAGATAAACCATCCAACTAAGCGATAAAATATCCATCTCCATGCTAAACTCAAAGTAAATCCAATATCTAATAATATGAAACTCAATAATCTCCAACTAAATCGAGTGAAATAACCGAATAAAACCCATAACGACTTTGGAACCGAATGGCCCATTCAAAACCATAAAATGTGTCTTAATACAAACACGAAGGAAAGGAAACTAAACTAAACTAATGCGCATAAAGTAAACAACTCCATCTTTACCTCCAAGAAAGTCTCCAAATAAATCTATGCATCTTCTCCCAAGCTTATTCTGAAAAAAATTAGTCAACGCACGAGATCAGAACCCCGAGCATGAATACACACTACTCCCCTAAAATATGATCCATGAATCCAGATAGTAGCATTATACGCCATAAATATCACAATAGAATATTTTAATTACGAATATATTAAACGTGATAAATATAAATCACTAACTACCCGCAGAGATCCTCATTTCAGAAAGCACACCAATATGATTTTAAATTTCCAAGTCCCCCGATGTAAATTTTATTTACTTAACCCAATTTATTATTGTTCTCACTTTTTGTTATGGCGGTCCTCCCGCCCCGGGTGGTAATTTCCACCAAAGTGTCACACTTCCCCTTGTCCATAGCCAGCCGAATCCGTTTAAACTGTCAATCCCCCATAATATGACAAGGTTCCAACACACGACACGACATAAATCGCCCAAGCTGGCATGTTTAAACTTTCGGTCCCTGACACATTATGTCGCCACCAATTTTAATACCAAATTTTATCTTAGACATTAATTCTCAATTTTCACAATTTCACAATTAACCAATTCCCCCACCCTTATTATCAATGTGAGATCCTCAAAATACCCCTTAGTCCCATACCAAAGGGTCCCCAAGTTATCAATATGTCCTACCCTATGTATATGATGAATTTCTAACATCTAGTCACGTACCTAGACTAGTGTAATGACGATAAAATACCAAAAATCAGGCCACCCCCAATATGATAAAATCACGATAATCTACCCTCACTAGTCCCATACCTAGAAGGCGTAAGTAATCTAAAGGCCTACCCACTAATCTCGTACCTAGAGGGCATCCTTAAATATAGGGAGAGCATAAAAATTCCAAAGAACCAATCGTCACAAAGGCAATATAATTATACCAACAAGTCACATAAAGAAGCATAATTAATCAACGTATAAAACTACGCATGATAGGCCAATTCAATTATATCTTAATTTAATTTTCACATCGTCATAAACACCCAATTAATCCCATTTAATTATTTTAAATTAAATATACCTAGATTTCATCATTAATACGTCATAATTCCAATTTCATTATCTCAACACAAATTACATGAGTTATACGCCCTCAAATTCGTTTAATTCAAAACTATGGTTTTTCTACATGCAACCTACACCAATAAAACCCAAAATCAACTCATGAATCCTACGTAACCAAGGGTTATGAATATTATTCATATTAAAAGATTTGATAAAAAATAGCCACAAGATTTAGTATCTACTTTCTCTAATTAGGTTGCTAATTAGTTTTAAGAAAAAGATGCAATTAAGGTTTTAGGTAACACTTAAAACGCATATACTAAAGGAAAGGAATAGAGTATGCGTGCCTGATATTAGTTTGAAAAAAAATCTGAGTAGACGGTTGAACTCCTCTTGAGAAAACACCAATTGAATCTTCAATTCTTGAGTTAAAACTTGTTAAAAGTTGGGGCTAGGGGTTAAAGATGAGAGGAAATATGTTTTGAGAGTCTTACTGGATAAAGTTTGAGAGAAAAGTATTTTTAAAAGTCCTAGCCCTATATCAATTTGGTATTTAAACCGCCCCTGTCGTTCGAACGACATATGCTGTCGTTCGAACGAGATGATACGTCGTTCGAATGACATACGCTATCGTTTGAACGACCCCAGCATCAAAACCAAATCTTTAAACCACCGCCTTTACACTTAGAAAAAATATTCTTTAACTCAACAAAAACGTACCTGTTTGTTAAAACATTTTAAAAATCATTCTAAAATTTTATTATAACTCCGATTTAATTCCAGTTGAAAGTTTACTACTCAAATATAAGAATCAACATGTTTAATTATTAGAGACCATAAAATCCAAAATTTTATTTTCTCAAATATTCCAATTAATTAATTAAAATAATTAATAAAAATATGGGGTGTTACAGAAGATCTCGATCGGTCTTCGATATGCAATGAACCTAGATATGTGAAATCTACTGGCATGGAAGGCACAATTTCAAAAGTGACTCAAAAAGTGTTGAAATATTTTTTTCGTTGGTCCTAGATTGAAGCATTTTTTTTACAGTTCTATGGATAGCGAAGGCAATGACTTGGCATGCTAGGGCAGAAGTACGGGATAAACTCATGCATCATCCTATTGATTCTACAGCTTGGGAGAGGACGAATAATGAGTATCTCAATTTTGCTCGAGAACAATGTAACATTCGTTTGAAAATATCAACATATGGTTTCAATCTATTTGTAAATCTAAGAACTAATTAGAGTGTATAGTGAGTGATCCTAGCACCACTAAACCTCCCCCTACACAGTGTATGAGACCTGGATTTTCGATGTTGTCTTTGTTAATACCTGGGCCAAAGGAACCAAGTGAGGACATCGATGTCTACTTAGCTCCTTTGGTAGAAGAATTAAATAAGTTATGGGAAGAAGGTGTTAAAGCATTTAACTCTTTTAAAAACAAAAGAGTTTATGCTGAAAGCTATGTTGATGTGGGCAATTCATGATTTTCCAACTTCTGGAACATTATCCGGTTGTGTAGTACATGGTTATTTGGGGTATCCTATTTGTGGAGAGGAAACTAAATCTCCACGTCTCATCGATAGCAGAAAAAATATATACCACTGCTATAGGAGGTTTTTACCCCTCGATCATAGTTTTGGATTTGAGAAATGTTTTAATTTTTTACCGCGCGGGGTTGAACTTTGGCTACCTCCGAGAAAACTTTCAGGTTTAGAAATTGAAAGTAAATATCTAATTATGGCCCTAATATTCTAGGTAAGAATCCTAAATTCAATAATTTCAAGCATAAGAAGATCCCAACTTAGAATGAGACTGAGACAAGAAAGGCAAGGTCTAGGAGGTTAATTTTATTTAACTTGCCTTATTGGAAAAATAACTCGGTGCGCCATGTATTGGATGTAATGCATGCGAAAAAGAACATCAATGAACATATTATGATCACATGCCTTGGGAGAGTCATTCGAAGGATGGAGAAAATGCACAAAAATGCCTTAAATCGTTGAAACTTAAGCGATAACTATGGTTGAAAGAAGATAGTAGAGGAAGGATAATAATTCCCCCTAGCTAGTTTACTTTGACGAGTGAGGAAAGGAAGGTACTTTTAGACACAATATATAATTTGAAGGTTCCATCTAATTTTTCATCCAACTTGCAAATGATTGTGAATTATGCTAATCATGACTTATATAAGTGTAAGTCCCACGATTAGCTTGTGATCATGCAATTTCTCCAAGCATGTTTGTACTAATAACAACCATTTTTTCAGGAAATGTCTTCATCAAGGCATCACGATAGTGGAGGCGAGGAAGGCTCACCTACCACTAGGCCCCCAAAATGGGGCAAATTGGGGTCCATAATACAGCCTTATTGGCTAGAGCCCTAGAGTTGCTCACGTCCATCGTCGTCCCGAGGTACATGGATTGGAGGAAGGTGCCACAGGAGCTCAAGATGGCCATCTTGGGGGCACTACATGTAGTTACTCACTTTATTTTTATTTTGCATTTATATTTATATTTTATTATATTCTATAATTTGAATATAACTAACACATACTTTTTTTTGTTTGTATTTGTTCGATAGGAACAATTCGTCCTGCCCCCACATGTTCGCGGCTCCACGTTTAAACAGTTAAGAGATTAAAACAAAACATGGAATAAAAACATGCGGGCACGGTACTTTAGACAGATCCAAGAATTTGTATTGAGAGTGCGTGACACCGTACCGAAAAAGGAGCCGATCTTATTGGCATAGTGGCAGTAGTTTGTCGACAATGAGATCGAGGAGAGGCAGTTGACATCTCGTCAATCGTGGAGGCAAAATCGGGCCAAAAGTTTGACATGCACTACTCCGGACGGACGTCTTACGCCGAGGTGGAGCACAAAATGGTAAGTTTTTATTTTTCTTTAATTTTTGTTATATGTTATTCTAATTTAACATTACTTTGCATTACTTACTAATTTTGCATTATTTTATTTTAGGAGACGCGGAGTGGCCCTAGGGGTAGGCCACATATGCCCGATGCCTATATGACAATTCACAAAGAAGGGCAAGGATAAGGAGGTGTCCCCGAGCATGGCATCCACGATTGTAAGTTATAAAAATATCTTAAAATTATTTAATTTTTTTAATTATGTTATATTTTTTTATTAACTTAACTAATCATGTAATTTTTGTCGTTTCAGGCAAAGCTTAAGGAAGTGTATGGTAAGCAATCTGATGCTGACACGGCATCTTTGGCTATGTGGACACATTAATCCAAGTGCTCGGGGAGAATCATAAGAGGAAGACTAGGGGGTGAGCTATCGGGTGGGGAAGTCGAGGTTCACCAGGATTAAGACGAGCAATCCCGAGTTATCTTATAAGGTAGACACCTATGGCGATAAGTTAGAAAATTTGGAGGCGACGATCCTCGATATGTGTGAGTTCATAAAGTATTAGTTGAGGTCCACCTCATGTAAGGGGAAGGGTAAAGGTAAGAGGAAGGAGGTAGACGAGGACGCCACTACTCCATGTCTCTCACCTTCATCGTCGATGTGTACCCACTCACCGCCTGTATATGATCCATTTCTTATCTTGACCCCCATCGAATGGCCAATGTCAACAATGGGTTGGTCGAGCGTGTATTTTATAGAAATCTTTGATGGCACGCCAATATCTAGGGGTTGAGGGACCCAGACACATACCCGGGTAGTGTGGTTCATGGACGCGTGCTGCAAGATTTTGAGGCAAAGGTTTGCGTCACACATATTATGCCCGGAAGAGAGAATGCACCTTTGTGGTTAGAAGAGCAATGTGGCGTTCGATGAATTGATGGATGTATCAATTCATATGTAGTGTAGCCTACTGCTGGGCAATGGAAGTAGCTACACTGCCCAGTAATGTTTTTTTAATTCTGCCCATATTTGTCATAGACTTTGACCGTGAAAGTCCGTGATAAATGAAACTTGTCATGGTCAAAGTCAGTGATAATTTTTTTATTTATCATGGACTTTGATCGCGACAAGTTTTCCATTGTCACGGTCAAAGTCTGTGACAAGTTCAATTTTTGTCACGGACTTTGATCGTGACAAGTTTGTGAAAATTACCTTTGTCACCCCAGAACTTGTCACTGTTTTTGACCTTGACATGATTTCCTTATCACGGTTTTTTACCGTGACAAGTTCGCAGTTTTGGTGTAGTGTATTATGATATCATTAAAATCCAATTAAAAAACTTTTGAGCTCAATTTCAACTTAATAAGATAATAAATCTACATCTAGATGTAGTTATATTCAAATTCAAGTCAATTTTTTCTTCCGTGACATTAAGCCAAATTAGTTCAATTTAATTGAAATTCTGTGAGATCTAAATATCTAGAAAGTTTAATAAATTATATATATTAAATTATGTGAGGTTGTGTGTTGTGAATAACAGTAAATGCGGATATGAGCGCAACATCAAGATGTATGAGGAAAAATCCCAACTAGGGGAAAATTTTTGGCCACAACAATTAATCGACTAAAAAAATGAAGATGTTATAAGAGATTGCAAATTTTCCTAGCTTGAGTTCCCTTACAAGATCTCACAATGCACCAATCCTTAATAATCCATTTGATATAGAGGCTCGTATCTAGTGCTCCTTTGCAGAGAGAGAAAATTCCACTCCAATTAGCATCCACACATTCAATATGAAGAGAATCTCTTCAATTCTCCAAATCTTCCTCCTTGTCAACCATCTTTAATGACAAAGGATAAGGGATAATTTTCTAAGGTTGATTGATATATCAATAAAAAAATATCTTATAAAATGTTTCAATTTAAAGTGAGGAAAAACAAATCTCAACTGGAGTTTCTAAACAGGGAAAGAAAAGCTCATAGATTTAAAATTTATTCAAAGAGTAGTAAGAATTCTGATTGAAAAATGGAGCCAGAATGAGTTTTTAGAGAAAAAAATTGTTTTCCCCACGTTTGTGAAGACCGCATGCACGGATGCTTTTTTTAGCCAAGCGCACAACCGTTATAAATGGATAAAAAGAGTATTTTAGGTAGTTTTATGTGCACGGTGCCAAATCCTAGCCGTTCACATGGCTGAGAAAAAAATACGTTCTATTCATATATGTTCGCACCTATGAATTTTGTCCGTTCGCACGACCGATAGCATTAAAATTATGAAAAATGTCATTTTTGAAGGATTTTTCAAAATGAGTTATTCTAAAAGGTCTCCTTTTGCACATGTTCAAAACATATGACATTTTGATGATAAAAAGGTGCATGAAACATGAAGGAAAATTTTGGTAAATCTAAAGTGTGTAAAGGTCAAAATACCTTATGCGAAAAGGTCCAAAAGTCCACACGGAGCCTCGAAATTTAATGAAGACTTGCAATGCAAGTTAATCCGGATGCGCATATATGAATGTGAGGAAATTAAACTTCTAGACACACAAGGACGTCAAGAATTTGTTTCTGGACTAAAATAAACACTCATAGTCTGACAAATAAAATAATTTGACACGAAATAAGTCAAGAAACACTTGTATACATTTTTAGATTATAACTTTGATAACACTTTTGTCAAATAGATGTTAAGGATATTTTTTATCCTTTGAAAATAAAATATCTTATATTTATCTTGGTAATTAATTTTACTCTTATATCTACCATTGAGTGCGTACACTTGTAAATGTATTAGAGTATGTGCTTATTTTTAGTCTTATTGCCTATAGTGGATCCTTTTTTAGTACGTGATGAATGGTGGTTTTTCTTTTCTGACCTTCTTCATTTAATGATGGAAACCATTTGTATTGGAGGAAATGTATGATGGTGTATATATATGCATATCAAACTATGTACAAATGGGTTGGGAGTATGGCATTAACATTATCAAAGACATCTCGGTTCAAAAGAACCATGGAACATTGGATGATAATGAGATAAAGGAGAGTGGATGGAACACTAGAATGATCCATGATATATTCATAGTCGTAAGAGTTTATGAGTTTAAGCATAAATCTAATTATAAAACATCCAGGGGCGACCGAGCATAGGGGCACAAATGTATAAGACCCCATTATAAATAATAAAGTCATAGGGGTTAATTAGTTTAAGCATAAATCTAATTATAAAACATCCATGGGCGGTCTCACCTAGAGCCCTAAATGTATAAGACCCCATTATAAATAATAAAGTGTAGTGAATTTTAAAAACAGGTCCACTCTATTTGGAGTTAAATACGCCAAAAATTTATACCCAAGTGTAATGTCCCAACTTTCTAAACTTTTTCGAATCGGTCAACTTATTCTTTCAAGAGAGAGGTATCACAACTAGCATTAACTTGAAAGAGACTGTCAAATTGCATTCCATATGATTATCAGGAAATCAGCCCAGCATCATGTCCACATGGATTTTACTCAAGCCATACATGAATCCCTCCCCAAGTTGCACCACGTCACGTTTAGCCTCTGTTTTCGTGAAACAAATACTTGTGTTGATGCCCTTACTGCTATGTTAGTGGCGAGTCTATTTTGTTTTAGTGTTTTTTCGCTTGTACCTCAGTTTTTAGTTTCCTTTTTGAATTATGATCAGAGACATGTCATGTTAGTTCGGTCTGCAACTAGAAACATCACTTGTAAAATACCTTGATTTTGAATAAATTTCTGATTTGGCAAAAAAAAAATTAATAATAACTTTTTGACCTTTGGTTTCCAATGCAAGTACAACATACTTTACTAACCTAGAAATATCTTTACAGTTTTTGTCTTTTGGACTTACCTTTTTCAACCCAATAAATATTTTTTTTAACATTTGTACTTGTGCAAAGGAGGAGAAGATTGCATAACAAAGATTCAAACGCATTTCACAAATTGTACTCAAAATCTTCTTGCGTACAACTTATAAGTATTCGTTTATTTAAATATGTTATCTTTATTTTTTTAAATCTTGACTTCGTAAAATTTGTAAATTGTATTCTTAAAATTTGTGTTACCTAACTTAAAATTTGATTTTGATTTCAAAAGAAGTACTAATAAGGATTATATATATTTTTAATTTTAATAAACTTATAAAACTAAACAAAACAAATATTAACTTATTTTATCAAAATGAGTATTTTATTCAATTTCTTATGTATATTTTTTAATATTTTGTAACAATTTAACTTATATTAAATATAAGTTTTAAAAAACTTAAATTTACAAACTTAGGATTTTAATCAAAATATTGACTCAACAATTTAATTTAAATCCTATTTTGACTATAAAAATTTTAAGGTTATCATGTATAAAAATATGTTGAAAATGAAATTTTTTTATTAGAAAATTGTGTTGGGTATATAGATTTTTAATATAAAAAATAATTGCGGAAGTTAGTGAATTTTTTAATTTTTAGAGGAAAGTTAGTTCATTTTGGGCAAATTGTTGGTTTGGTTTGGGGAAAACTATTATTCGTTGAACTAGGTTTTATCATTCTTTAATTTTTAGTTCTCATCATGCCTACAAGAAGATATACGTCTAGAAATGAAAAAAGAAAAAACATAGAGAACAAGAGTTGACTCAATCTCTAATTGGGTCTCTTTACAGATTGTTCAGTGCTAAAAACAAATAGATTAAGATTTGGTCGATGAAGACAAAATGATAATGAAGAAGATATTAACTAAGAAAATAATGATTTGATATATGAAGATCCGGAGATTGAAAATGTGAATGAAATAATTAAAGTGATGATATGGTTGAAGCATTTGGTCCTTTTTAGTTAAACATTAATGATCCAAGTAATGGAAAGAAGTTTATCAAAATTTTGAGATTTTCTACCCGAAAGAGGTCTTATAAGATAAAATAATATCATTTTTCTTGAAGACATAGGAAATTGACATTTCTCCTATAAACATTATCTTCGAAAGTTACCAAATGAGGAGAAGAATGATAGAAAATGGTTGATATATTCAAAAACATTGGATGGAGTATTTTCCTTATGTTTCAAGTTACTTAAGATAATGGAATTGAAATTCAATTGGTAACTGAAAGATTTAAAGAGTGGAAAAAGCTTAGTGAGAAGATTAAAAGTCATGAAAGTAGTAATGATCACATCACCAACAACAGAAGATGGATTAAATTGGAGACAAGATTACAAAAAAAATTAATAAAAGTGTGGAAGAACAATTAAATAAAGAAATGTAATTTTGGAGACAACTAATATTGAGAATAATTAGTGTTGTGAAAACTATTGCTAAAAATAGTTTGGTTTTTCGTGGAGATAATGAGAAAATTTATGAAGAACAAAATGAAAAATTTATAATCCTAATGGAAATTATTGCAGAATTTGATCCAATAGTTCAAGAGCACATTCGTCGCATTCAAGAGAAGGAATTTCATTATCATTGTCTTGGTTACAAAATTTATAACGAAATGATAATTATATTGGTGAGTGAAGTCAAATGTGCAATTATTAAAAGAATAAAAAATGCAAAGTACTTTTCCATTATTCTTGATTGTACCCCAGATGTGAGTCATGAAGAATAAATGTCTCTAATATTGCATTGTGTTGATATTTCATCAAGACCGATATAGGTATCTTAAAGGTGGATGATACCTCCGGGGAAGGACTTTTTGATGAACTAATAGATTCATTGAAAACATTAGAATTTGATATTGATGATGTAAGGGGGGAAAGGATTTGATAATGGTTTAAATATTAAAGGGAAACATAAAGGTGTACGAAATAGACTATTTACGGTTGATCATAAAGCCTTTTATGCGCCTTGTTGATGTTATAGTCTTAATCTTACTCTTTGTGGTGTGGCAAACTCTTGTTATAAAGATACATCTTTTTATGGACTGGTGCAATGTTTTGATTCGTTATTTTATTTATTTCCAAAACGGTGGAAGATATCTAAAGATAATGTGAAAGGTCTTACACTTAAGCCATTTTCGCAAACGCATTGGGAAAGTCATGTTCAAAACATTAGATCAATAAGGCTTCAAACTCTAAAAAAATCAGAAGTGCATTGATACATTTGGCGAGTACTAGTGATGATCCCAAGACTAAATATGATGTCGAGTCCTTTAGCAACTTTTTAGATTGAAATTTTGATGTTCTTACATGGTACGGTTATTTGGTACGATATATTATATTGATAATAGAGTCAGTGATAATCTGAAAATAAAAGACATGCATATTGATATTGCTTTAAATATCTTAAAATTACTTATTTAGTTTTTTGAAAGCTATACATAATTCGAGTTTGAATTGACACTAAGAAAATTGCAATTGTTATGGGAATTGAATCTGTATTTCGTGAAAAACACATAATTCATAAAAATAACCAATTTTACGAGAATGCTAGTAAAGAAATAACACAACCCGCCAAAGAATCTTTTAGAGTTAATTACTTCATATTTGTCATCAATCAAACTCTTTCGTCACGTTATAGTAGATTTGAACAGTTTCATAAATATGACAATACTTTTGGGTTTTTATTTGATTTGGAAAGGAGGAAATATGTTGGTGATGATAGTTTGAAGTGTTCTTATGATAACCTTGGGAAGTTGTTGAAACATGACATGGTATTTGATATCGATGAGGCTGATATTTTTGAAATTAGAGTTGTTAAAGGAAGCTTTACCAAAAGACACAAAGAAAGAAATTGGAGTGTTAAATTATATTAAAAGATTGAATTTATGTTTTACAAATTCCTGGATTGCTTATAGCATATTATTGACTATTCTCGTTACAGTTTCCTCTACCAAAATATCCTTCTTAAAGTTGAAGTTGATCAAGTCTTGTCTTCGATCAACAATGTCATAAAAAAGATTGAATGGATTAAATATTATATGTATCGAGAAAGATATACTTAAAAAGATAAATTGTAATAGGTTAATTAACAATTTTTCATCTAAAAATGTGAGAAGGTTAATTTTAAGTAATACTTAGTGATTTGTCCGGTCATATGGGTATTGCGAAGTCTTTTTTAGCTTACCTAACCTCATGGGTTGTGAGAGTTTTCCTTTTTTCTTCTTCCATCATTACATTTAGGATCTTTTTAGTAAAAATTGAGTATTTTTTAGTCGAGATTATTCTTTTATATACATGTGTGCAAGTGCTAGGGGCCCCAGACAAACGATCTGCCGATGGACCCTTATATAATTTTGCATCTCAGGGTCGACCTTAAAATGTCTAAATAGGTGTGGTAAATTTTGAAAGTGACTCGTGAAGGAACGTCTCCTATGAAGCATGCCAAACTTTAATGGTTAAACACTTGGTTCTAACTCAAATGAATATTTTGATTAGTGTTGTTCACAACTTAATGTTGTGATGAACTCTTATTTTAACTTAGGGAAGAAATTTTTGGATATAGTCATCATTGAAAAACCCAATATTCTCTTATCAAGACATTTAATGACAAGGTTTATGTCATTAGAAAAGTGAGAGTGATTTTAATATTCATTTTCATTGTGGCTGAGTTGGTTGGATCATTTTAATTGTAAGTGGTTAATTTGAAATATCTACGTAGGGATCCCAACATTTAGAAGTAGATATCTCTTAAAGCTAGGGTTCACAAAGGATCATAATTTAGTTCTCTTTATATTCATGAAGATCAGGTGGCTCACTTCACAAAGAAAGAATTTCAAATACTAGGTAAAATGTTACAAAAACAAAGCCAACCCCATTTATAATATGACTAGGTTGGAACAGGGCCAAATAAGTGAGGAAATGAATATTGAAGCCCCCAAGTGGACTCCTCACGTGTTTCAATTGTCATTTGAGAGGGCATATGGAAAATTAATGTCCATATAAATCGAGTTAAGGTAGTGTAAAGCATGCATATCATATCACTTTAAATGATGATGATTCGAATTTGGAATCAGATCAAAACTCTTGTACAAATGAGTTTATTCATGTCTCTTTCATGGTGTAACACCCCATATTTTTTAGAATACAGAATTTAAATAATTTGGTGATAGAGGATTTAATTAAATTAGTGAATTAAGATTTAACTAATTCGGGTTATATTTTAAAATAAATAACATGTGTCGTAATTTGATGTTGAAATTGGAGAATTTTAGTAAAGTAAATTGGATGGAGATTTTGAGTGCACGGCTGTTTTTGAATAGGTTGAGATAGTCGAAAAAGAGTACATGAGAGTAGTAATTGGGTCTCGGGGCATTTTTAGGCATAATCAGGCTCACACAAGGGTGTTCGGGTCATTTGGGTTTGGCCCATAGGCTTAATTTCCGGATTAGTGATACAAAAGCTACATTAGGGAGTTTGTGGAAGACACAACTCAATAAGAAAACCCTAGTTTTGCTAAGGAGAAACAAGGAAGCAATTGGGAGATCTTTTAGGAGCCAAACCAAGAAGAGGGATGTGTTCCTTGTCAAATATTAGTGTACAACAAAGGAAATCTGACCCTATGAATTTATCCAGGAAAGTAGTTAGACTTTCATGCAATTTAAATTGCGGAATTACAATTCATATCATGGTGTGTAATGGAAAATTCATTTTTGGGTGGGTTCTCACATGAAAAACGAGTATTTTCGAATTGGATCATTTATGTAGATTAAAGGTTCGATTGATGTTGGAATATAATTTAAACTCGTAGAAAAATGATTTATATGAGGAACCCAGTGGTTGATGTTGGTTAATTCAATTTTTAATATTTTAATTTGTGAGAGACAATCGTATGAAACTGTGTAACCCAATTCAAGAATTGGACAAAATTTGATGTTAATCCATGATGTTTTAGGCTATTGTGATGAATAAACCCCATATTAAAAGTATGTTTGATATTAGCTTCGGTTGGGTTGAGACTGGAAAGAAACCCAGATAGTTAGTTGAGTGTTGCTAACTTCGTGGGGAAGATGGATGAGTAAGGTGGTTCGAACGACACTGTAAGTCGTTAAAATGAGATTAGTATCTAGTTCGAATGAGATTTTTGTCTCATTCAAACAACCCTAGGTTTTCAACATGGAGATAGATATTTTCGTTATGAACGTGTGGCCGTCAGTTTCGTATTTTTCTGATTTTTTTTAATTAGTTACGAATTTATTACGGAAGGGTGTCTCAAACCGAAATCCTTTATGAGAAATCAAATCTGAATTATTTAGGGATATCTGTAGATGAGTGTTGGACTTTGAAAAATATTAAGTAACATTATTTTTACCTTTAAATTGGATGGGAATGAATTTAGGGTATGGGTTTAGAGTTTTTAGGATGAACAACACTTGAAAATATATAAAGGGATTCGAATGGAAATTTCGGATGAAATTAGGATACGGGCCGGATTTAGATGTGTTTAATATCTTGAATAAAAATATGAATATAAGTTAATACTTATGAAATTAAGAGTCCGGGTTGTGACTCAGATATTTTTAGGCGGAGTTTTATGGGAGTGAGGCGCCAGGTAGCTGATTTCATTTATTATTGAGTTATATAATAAATTATCGAATATTAAAATTAATGAGGAGTGCTAAACTTGATAGTATTCTAAAATTAATGCGCGGCTGCAGCTCATATGGAAGTTGCAATACTTTGCTATAGATGCTTCATTCATTTATTCCTAGTGTGGGATCTTTACTTCAGTATTCATTTGGACACATCTCCCTCAGATTTAGTATTCAGTTATTTATTTGACTTTGCGCATCTAGGTTATTGTTTCAGTTTAGTGTTGGATGTTATTGTGGGACCGATAGTTCATTCGGTCATCTTCATTTATATTATTCATTTGCGTTGGATTCAATATCAATTTGTGTTGATGGTTAAAAATATTATTCATTTTTTCATGTTGTTATTTAATGAAAGATAAAATTTGGCATCGGTCTAATTAAATTACTAGGTGGTTAGTAACTTTAAAAAGGTTTTCAATAGTGATGCAAAGAATGAGCCATATGAGACTAACATTTTATTTTGATCAGGGGTTAGCTACCCGGTATTTTAGTAGGTTTGGTCTCACAAATGGTATTAGAGCATCAGGTTCTAGAGTCCTTAGGATTTATGTGGCTTATTACGTTTCAGCGTAGCATTCGTGGATATAAGGCCTTATCATAGGATTATTGTATTCCTTTACGTATGCCACTTATGTTCTCCTCCTATTAAGTATAATCGATGCGATTCATATATGAGTTCGGTTGGGCTTCGTATACCATGGTCATTAATATCAGTGCTTCACTGAGAATAGAGCCAATTGAGTTGGAGAATCTAACAAAAAGGTAAGATTAGATTTAACAGTGCTAATGAGGAACCACAAGAGGGTATACCTAGTTGAGGACCCATTTTAATAATTGAGATCAATAATATTCCTACTAGGCGACAATGGATTTAGTCAGGGCCTTCAAGGGAAGCAATGAGCCCAATGGGGCCAACAGAGCTAAAGGGACCACGAGGGTAGCAATCAGGGTCAAGTCTACTAGGCTCGTGAGAAGGAGAGCCCCGACATGGATAGTGGGGCTAGAGAAAGGGTAATAACACAAAGAGGTGTCTTAAGTGTAAAGGGTAGGAACACATGTGTGGATCTTGTTCGGAGAGAATCGGGGGACAAGGACAGGATGCCCACTAGGGGCAACAATTATAAGAAGTTTTTAGTTTGGTTGGGACAAGGATGTTATGTCCAGGAACCATTTGAACCGCCAGTGCTATTGGTAATTAAAAGTATGATTTTTAACCCAGGGTGATTGGGATATGTTTTGTGTGACACGAGCGAGTCACAGTAGTTTGCTAGTACTAGATTTGCATGTAAAATGGATTTAGGAGAGATATCGTTAATATTACTATAGTAGTAAATATTCACTGTTGAGTTAGCAGTGCTCTCTTTAGCTCCATATGCAGGGGAGAATGTGTGGACACTGAGAGGATACATTTTATGAGAATATGTTGTTTTGAGAGGTGATATTAGAGGTATGGATTTATCCTGGGTACGGACTGTTGAGCGATGGTGGGCGGTTAGAGCAAGACTATCGTTTTCATTGTTCCGGGGCAGGATGTATATTTTTGCGATGTCTCACTTGAAAGAGGGTAGTGCTCGCGATGATATTTTTATGAAGTAAACTTCAAAGAGTATAGTTGTCTAGTAATATTGGATCCCGATGCGTATGGACTTTTACTAATGTGATTCAGGGTATATCGGGTTTACTGTTGAGTTGAGAGCTTTTAGCTCATTGTTGTTTATGTGCTGATAACTTAGTGATAGTGAGAGCACCGTATCGCGTGACGCCTTGAGAGACATGGTCATGGATGATTTGATTTATGTGTTAGGAGACAAAATTGATGATATCCTTGCTATGTTAAAAAACTGTTACTAAAGCTGTTTAATACAGGATTAAACTATTTAAGTAACTCCGAACTATTTTTTGAAGAAACTCTTTTCTTTAAACCAAATCAGTTTTGAATCACAAGATGTGTTTAAAAATATGCACGAGATCAGTTCAAGATTTGTTATCAAGTTTTGAAAACCAAAACTAAAACAGTTTTAAATCAGCACACCACCAAGAATGAGATGAGGAGATGTATAAAGATTAATGACAAGAGATTTTTAACGTGGTAAAACCTCACCCAACTGAGGAAACATCCACGACTACCGCTACGGAGTAAAAATAAATATCCACTAAAATAAAATATAACAGTTACAAACTATATAACACACATACACACAAATCAGTCCTATTTAGGAATGTACCCACTTATGCCCTTATAACTTTCTGCAGTTCTGATTGTTGATGTTGTTCTTCCAGTTTGCTAACATCCACTTTGTTCTAGCAAATTCCAACTCATCCAAAACTGATCTCTCATCAAAATACTAGTTGTGCAAAACGTTCAAGTGAATATTTTCTAAATGCAAACCATGCAAGAACTTAATTCTTAACACAAGCATATAAGTTTTCTTCAAAAACTTAACAAAAATACATTTGTAATCAAGCAAATAAGTTTTCTATAAAAACTTAAGAAAAATTCATTTTCAATTAACAACAATTAAGTTTTCTATAAAAACTTACAGAATATATTTTCAATCATAAATCTTATAAACACTCTTTATAAGAAATACATTCAACACTTATCATGGAGACACAAAAAAATGATTAAGTCATTTAAGAAATATGTGTTCTCAATCTCTCAAAAAATATAACATTCAATTTTATGAGGAAAGTGTTTTTGAAATTATTTCACAAATATGAGAAAACAGATCTTTAAAAAGATTTTCAATAAACATGCAATATCCGGAGAAATTCTGATTTAAACAACATATAGCATCTAACACAAAATAAAAATATTTAGATCATAAAAATATTCAATAAAATTCGGATCTAAAAATCTAAGGAATTCTAGTTTTTGTAAAAAAATTATTTCACCATGAAAGCACATAAATTCTCTCTACAATAACACAATATTTCAATCTCTAAAGTATGAGATGATGTGTATGATCATTGAGAATTCAAAAATAACCCTCTTGTGTTTCTCACTCTAGAAAATATAATCTGAATAGCTAACACAAATAAACTCTCTAATGAAGTTTATATAGGTGAGAAAACAATATTCTAGAAACATTAAAATCAAGGGTTCAGATTAAAAGATATTAATCAAAGGTTGTGATTAAATCGAGTTAAAACTAATTAACAACTTAACAAACCAAGTCTGTTATAAAAATAATTCAAGAACGTAAAAGCACTCTCTTGATGACGAAGTGGCAAAAGATTTTTGAAGGTTGAGGGTTAGCCTCCTTATATACAGGGCTGAGAAGGATTGAGAAGGGGGTTCGAAATCGAGGGCTGAGATTAAGTCTTGCAACATTGACTTCCATCCAACGGTTAAAGGTAAACATTTGGTTATAACGCTTCTGATTGGAGGATAGATGTACACAAGGATTGGAACAAGAATGCATGCAAGGGGCTGATAAGTTTAATCCAAGGGCTGATAATAAACGCTGGTATTGCCTCTTTAAAGAAACACACTCAGCCAATAGCAGGACGGCAGGTGTAAGGCAAACAACGGCTAATAAATGCGCGTCCCAAACTTAATTACACAAGCACCCTGTACTCTCTAGCGCTTTCGGTTTCTACCCAATTGAACATTTCAGGGATAAAACCAAAAACCAAAATTTATATAATGACCCCAAAACTTTTTATTTCCATTTTTAATTATAAAAAATTATTTTAAAATCATTAGAAATTCCCCAAAAAATTAAAAAATTATTTTAAGGGAAATTAGCACACACAACATACACATAAACAAATTATGCACTATATGAATAATTTATGCAGTCCTAAAGTGTGTGATTATTTGCGATTATACCTTGATCAGTCAAACAAGAGGAATGAATTATATTGAAGTGTCTGAGGCTCTTTGGTATCTAGGATGGGAACTCAATTTTGTCTTTATTTCTAAACTAGATGAGCACTTATACAATGTAGACTCAAATGAGTCAAGAGTATAAGGTGCTTCATATGTGCTTTGCACCCACGGATTGCGATGATCGATAATACTAAGGAATAGTGCATTGAGAAAAGTTCCTTTGAACCTCGTTATGGGATGCTACATGCATGAACCTTAATAAACTATGGGAGTAGTGAGACGTTATTGGATGCTAGAAAATCGATTTATAATGTTAATTATTGAACATATGGAGAAAACACTTTAAGCTGAGAGCTATTACGATATAAGGCCAGTGGAGCAGGGGAGTGCTGTGAAAGAAGCACCGAGAAAACTTATGTACCATAAGTTAATGGGTGGGGCAATATCCAGAAGAATTAAATTGAAAACTATGGGGTAATCGAGAAGAACTGTATGATATAGGCACGCCGAGAGTCCGGAGCTGAGCTTGAGATGAGTATATTACGTATGAGATGTTATTGATATTTATGCTGGGATATTTGGGCTGTAGTATATAGTATGGTGAGACTTTGTGTTCGCTGTTCCGAGGTATGATTTACTTGTCCTAATTAGCACCTGAAAGAGGGTCTGGTCTATATATATGTGTATATATGTTATCGTGTGTTGCATAATAGACTTACAAGAAAGTGTTTATATTATTATATATGAATTCGATGAGTAGGGACATTTACTAATAGGATTCAGAGTGGATAGGATTTTTATCGAGCAGGGATATATAGCTTGTGATTGATTCGCGCTAAGAAACTAGTGATATTAATGGGCATTATATTATATGATGTCTTTTATAACACGAGAGTGGACTAGTATACTTTTATGTTAGGAGACGAGAATTTGGGGGTAAGTGCTAGGGACTAAGGGCCTAGCGGATGTCAACAACTAACAATGTTAGGTAGTAGTATATCGGGGGGTTCCTTGTTTGGATTTTGCTTTGTGAGACGTCCCACGCATGAAACTTAGTGCAACATTGGAAGTGGAGAGGTGTGTGGTCATTAGCACATGGGTTTGGTACCTTGGTTATTATACATATATAAATGTTTATAACTGTGAGTTGAAAGTTATATCACAATTTAAGGTTAGAAGAGCTGGGTAACATTTGTGCAGATAAGCACAGGTATGGGGGGTATGGGCACCATGGGTAATTAATTTAATTTTATTATAATTCGTGATTAGAAAGGGCAGAGATATGTGTAGCGATCTTAAAGTCATGTGTGTAAGGAAGTATTCGAGTACTAGACTCATTTTAATTTCAAGGACGAAATTCCTTTCTAATGGGGGAAGTATGTAACACCGTGTATTTCTGAGAATACATAATTTAAATAATTTGGTGGTAGGGGATATAATTAATCTGGAGGATTTAATTAAATTAGTGAATTAAGATTTAATTAATTCGGGTTATTTTAAAAATAACTACATGTGTCATAATTGGAGATCGAAATTGGAAAATTTTAGTAAAGTAACTCGAATGGCAATTCGGAGTGCACTATTGGTTCCTAATAGGTCGAGATAGAATGAACAGAGTACCCGGGGGTAGTAAATGGGTCTCAGGGAATTTTAAGGCATAATCAAGCCCACACGACGATGTTCGGGTCATTTGGGCTTGGCCCATATGCTTAATTTCGGGATTAATGATATAAAACCTACACTAGGGAGCTTGTGACAGTCACAACTCAATAAGAAAACCCTAGTTTTGCAGAGGAGAAAAAAAGGAGTAATTGGGAGAGCTTTTAGAATCCAAACTAAGAAGAGGGGTGTGTTCCTCGTCAAATATTCGTCTACAACAAAGGAAATCAGACCCTACGAATTTATCCAGGCAAGTAGTTAAACTTGCTTTCAATTTAAATTGTGGTATTGCGATTCATATCATAGTGGGTGTAATGGAAAATTCATTTTTGGGTGGGTTAATAAGCACCCAAAAGTGTTTAAATAAAACTCTGAATAGATGATTTTTAATTGCTAATTCTCGACAAAATGGATCTTATGAGCTTATATGTCTATCTTGCAGGTCAAATGTCATTTGCGGGTTCAAACGCTTCAAATCAAGGCAAATAAAATATTTATGTGGTTAAAGGAGATAAAACCCCAATCCATCTACCTATTACCCTATCCACAAACCCGAACCTAGCCTACACGGAGTCCAAACCTATGCCGATGCCTCGTGAGTGTTTAGTTTGCACCTTTTTTTTTTAGTTTTTATTAATTTTTCAGATTTTTATTTGAGTCGTTTATAATTTTTATAATTTATATTTTATTTTGAGTCGTGTATATTTTTAGGATTTAGGTGTATGTATAAATAGATTTTTAGTTGTTTTATTTTATTTTATTTGTTTTATTTTATTAGTCTTGTTAATTATTCTTATTTTTATTTAATTTGAGTATTTTATTAGTTTATAGGTTAGAAAGTTAATTTTTAATTTTAATAGATTTTATTATTTTTAATTTCATATACTTTTAGTTTAGTTTAGTTTGATTTTTATTTTTATTTTTTTTGAGTCCATTATTAATAGATTAGGATTTTATTTTTATTTCAAATGTTACTAGTTTATTTATTAGTTAGGTAATAGGTAGTGTTATTTTTATTTTTTAGGGTCACAAATTAAGCACACGCACACTTACCTACACCTCACGTACACTCAATCCAACACCCCCTCATCTTCTCCCTCTCACATCACTCTCTCTCCTACCCAACCTCTATTAACAAAAACTCAACACCAAACCCAAACCACCTTAACCCGGATAATCTAACCGAAAAACCAAACCCAAACAGTCCTTCACCGGCGAGGCCCAACGACAATCTCCGCGCACCTGTTATACCCGATGCTACCGACCATCCAAAACCCAGAACCTCAAAACCATACCCCAAACCTGCTAGTTCAAACCCGACTGTCCTCAACCCAGGTTCAATCCGGAGTCAACTCGAAAACCTATCATGTTAGGATAAATCCCCTTTCAAGGGGTGGTGTGATCCTATTATTTAATGTTAATCCCATTTTAATTAGTTTATTTAAATTAAATGTCCCTTTAATGATTAACTTTGCACTCTTACATTTTAATTTAGGTCTCAAGATACGGTAAATAATTTTCGAGAGAAAATCAAAATTCTAGTGTTATTTTCCATTTAGAATCGAACTTGAGATAGGTTTTTCTAAAAAGTGAATTTGTTTCTTTGAATTTCATCTCTATGCTACTTTTCATGATTTAAACTAATTTAATAAATTGATCCTAGCGGGTGATTTTTTAAATGAAGTTTAGTTCTACTTTTCAAGAGTTGTAGGAGTGTTGAATTTAATTTTCTAAAATGTTATTATGAAGATTATTTTTGCAATGAGAGTTGATTTGTGATTCTGATACTAACATGGGATAAGAGTTTGAAGCATTTGCGAAGATTTTGGAGTGTAGTTCATTTATCATTTATTTTTCTTATTTTTTCTACTATTTTTTATTTTCTTAGAAGACTTGTATTAGGATTATATTATTTAGCTTGTATTGCGATGCTTGGAGACACCATTATTTTTTTCTAATTTGTAATAATTCAAAAAAGAAGAAAAGCGTGATAGGAAAATCGGACAAGGTAGAGAGATGGCCTCCAATGGCGAGAATTTAGAAGCCTCTCTACTTTGGGTCGATAGGACTCTCGGGGACGACTCAGATAAGTGAGATCTCCCCCCGGTCGACTCAAATCGATCATCACCCCACGCGTGTCAAAACCATGGGAGGTACATTTCTCAACAGTCGCGAATCTCCTACAAGTGAGTCAATATTGGGTGTGCCTATGTGCTCTTATGTGATTTTATTCTCGCATTTATTTTTGAATGGTGTGATGAATTAATCAATTAAAACCTACACCCGGTCATTCACGAGAAGATATTTCATCACCCGACTCACTCGCTTATTCATTGTGTGCTACCCTAGATATCATTAAATTTAAAATCAATCAACTAGCTAGCCAAGTAGGAGCACATTTTTGCAAAAGGCGATCACAAAGACAAATTCCATGATTTCTATCGCCCTCGAACTTGACTAAAATTTGGCTACCCTTTCACTAATTTTAAAGATAAAAATTGACTACGTGATAGTTAGGATTTATCCTTGACTTGTGTGTGTATAATTAAATCTTTCGATAGTCGATTTTAGTGAGTTCGTTAAAATCAAGAGTCCGATATTTTTCTCCCGTGTTTTCTTCCTAAAAATAAAAAATAAAAAACATTTTCTTCCATTTTTTTTTCTAAAAATCCAAAAATATTATCTCTCTTTTCTTCTTTAAAAAAATCGCAAAAATATTTTCTTTCCTTTCTAAAAATATTTAAAAATCCAAAAAAATATTTCTCTCATTATGGTCGAAGAACGTCCTTTACGGGGATATTTTGCCCATTACCCATCATCTCGGAGAATGTTTGAATTTGAGCTCGAGTTGAACCTCCACACTTTACTTAGTGGCTTTAACTCTCAAACACACACCGTTGATACTCAGGCATCGTCCACGCACA
Organism: Sambucus nigra; assembly: GCA_949130495.1. Taxonomy (NCBI): domain Eukaryota; kingdom Viridiplantae; phylum Streptophyta; class Magnoliopsida; order Dipsacales; family Adoxaceae; genus Sambucus; species Sambucus nigra. The sequence continues at coordinate 325,724,120 of OX422222.1, read as the reverse complement.
CATCTCACATTCCATCACCTCCGATGATGAGTATCAATGCATTAAATGCTTCATTGTGCAAATATTGCTTTCAATCTGATCACTTGCCCCATGAGTGTCCCCACTTTTCATATCCATCCGAACCCACTATGGCCCAATGTATGAAACTGTTCCAGAACCCTCCTCGGCCTATTGTGATGATATATCCAATCCCGAGTGGTATGAGTACCCATAATATTCATGGAGGACGGATCACCCTTTCATACAATATGAACCCCAACCTTAAATTGCGGATACTCACACGTTCCAAGAGTCGTCATGGCCATCAAGTGCACCCCATCCCGATCAGTCCCCTCACTATAAACCCAAAGATTATCATCATTTTATCTCTTACGGAGATGCTTCTCTCGTGTATGACACACTTGACCCCGTTCCCTATACTTCATATGAGTATTCTCTGTTTCCTAATGTCCATAGTGAGTTGTGTCCACCACCACCATCGTCACCACCCATCACTCCACCACCATCATCCACCTCCATTCTCGAAAGCCTCTTGCAAAAATTTATCCTCTAACAAGAGCAAGCTACTCAGTATAAAACTGAATCCCTTCAATTACTTGAACAATGCTTTAATGAAATTGAGTGTGCGAATGAGTCGTATTCCACACCAAGTTAACCCTTTGTTGTCCCCTCGTGGAGCGATGATGAGTCGTCTTGTGCCAGTGATTTTGAGTGTGACCAACCCTATCATCCAGAGAATCTTGAAGATGAAACCATTCCATGGTCCGGGCCTCAAGTTGACAATTGTGTTGACTTATTGAACAATAGTGAGACTGATCGAACCCCTCCTTCTCCTAAAGAACCCACAATTGAGGCTCGCACCCCCTTTCCCGACAAATCCAAAAAAATGTCCAAGTCTACACTTATTGATCCCACCGCGTGTATTCCCGAGGAACCACTTCATCATAAGTTAGCTCCAGCTACGAGTGCTCACCATTTTATCACAATTGCATCAGAGACGGTTCTCACCTCTCTTGATATAGATGATATACCACTATTTATGGATCCCCTTGAGCCCAATATCTCCAGTGATTCCTCTATCTCCGATCTTGGAGCCTCGTTTGATCTTTCTACCACCTCAGATGGTGACTTACGGGTGGCTAAGTTGATTATTTAATCGTTTACTTCAACACCTCCTCCTGCGAGTCCCCTTGAGGATCACTCCAAGACTCATGAGGATGGTGTGTCTCCTAATCTTGAGTTGGATCATCTTCCCCCACCCTTTATCCCACCCGACCCATCCATTGTCCCTTCCACCCCACCACTTGGTTTGGACCTTGATATTATATCTTTCATGTTCCCACCCATATCTTTGGATCCTTACCTGAAACCACCTTCCACAATCCATATCTTTGTATTTTTGGTTCTACTCTCCACTTTCGTGACACAGAGCTTGCTACTCCATGACCGCAACTCTTTTGTGGTGTTAATTTTTCCCATCGACAACTCACTAATGTGTCACACTTATAGAATGGTCATGCGCTTTCTATGTGTAATACCCCGTATTTTTATCATATTTATTTATGGGATTAACTGAATTAAATGTGTATTTAATTGGAAATTAATCCGGATTAAAATACTAGTGAGATGCGAGTTGGTATTTGATTTTTATGAGTATATATGAGTATATATGAATATTGAATTGTCAAATTGTCGTGAGATTGATATACGGCAATTCGGGAAACTTTGTTGAGACGCGTGTGACAGTCGCGTCACGAATATTTTTATTTTAATTAAAAAGTGAATTTTATTTCTATTAATCGTATGGTCGTCTTGAGTACGCCAACGCGTCCGGAAGGGTCGAGATAGTTAGAAAACACTAGCCGGGGGTTTAGTTTGGGTCCCGGGGCATTTTTAGGTCATGCTGGCAACGTATAAGGGTAGTTTGGTAATTTTGGATTTTTGGGAATTAAAACCAACGAAAATTAGGAATTAAAATCTGACTTAACCTTTGCCCACTAAACCCACTAACTACACTAATTGACTTAATGGGCTACGGGAGTTATTGGAAATAGGTTTAGAGTTTCCTAAGGCAAACCCTAGCCACCATTGTCACCTTGGAGAAGAAGAGCTTGTAGAGAGAAAAGAGAGGAGAAATTCTGCAGAGAGAGAGAACAATTCAATCCTCAACATCAAATTCAGAGTTATATCAAAGGCAAGTGGTTTAATTAAGTTAATTGCATTGAATGTTTCTTCCATGCTTAGACATTTCTGGAAATTTCATTGTTCTTGGGAGATTGATGAAAACCCATTAAATTGGAATTAGAAGCTTACTTTTTGATGAGGAATTGCATGTAGAAATGTATTTAGGTGATTATTCTGATGATAATAGATCTTGTATGAAACAAAAACGGATTTGATTATGACCATTGATGATCTTAAAAAATTTCTAGGGTTCATGTTCTTGAGATTGGGAAAAATGTAGAGACTTGATAATTGGGATGAATTAACCCTATAAACATGTTATTATATGACCTAAGTATGTTTAGGAATGATTAGAAACCTTGAAAAATTGTTGGATTGATGTTTAGATGAGATTAGAAGTGAAGAAAAATTGGAAAAACGAAAAAGGGAAAATCTGGGCTCGAAACTGGCCTCTCGTTAGAAGACCTGCCCAGGTCGTTCGAACGAGCTCGTTCGAACGAGCTTCTAACGAGTCGACAGTTTGATTTCTAACGAGAGGGATGTTCATTCGATGACTTTCGTTAGAACGAGATCTCGTTAGAAGGCCCACTTCGTTCGAACGAACTCTCGTTCGAACGAGACTTCTAACGAGCTGACAGTTTAGGCTTTTTGGCCTGTTTTGTTTTCGCATGTCCCGTAACCTTGTTTAATTGTAGAGATACCATTCCCTTGATGATAAATTGTTATAGTTGGGACATTTGGGATATATTGAGGAGTAAAAACCTATAAGTGCAATTCGAATTGAATGGAAATTGTGGAATAGGACGTGAGTGACTATTACGATGCGAGAATTATTAACGGCTTAAATAATTGAATTAACCGAGAACTTATGAATTGTGTAACTTTATAAGTCGGTACGAGAATGAGAAGTGTACCACAAATAAATTATGGTGATTACTAAGATGTATGTATACTTAGTATTTGTATATGATCTTATGTGTATAACATACCTACCATACTTGCTATCACGGGAGGTTTACGTTCGCTTAGGGCCCTCTAATCCTTGTGTTGCCCAAATTTAGATTGGTACCTCGAGAACATAGGTTAGAGAAGGACTTATTGGGATGTTAATAAGTCTGCTGATCGTGGGAGCGTAGGTATGTGCATGACCCATGTGATGTGACTGTGTTCGCCTCCATTGTTTGTGATTTGCTATTATCTGAGAATGATTCCTGAGAGATTCGGAATGCGTGATCCTTATGTACGTGATGTACCAGGATGGATAGCAGAGTATGTGTGCACCGCAGCTTAGTCTCGGGGTTCTTGTATTGTATATTTATGACGTGAACAATATACACTTAAATAATGGGAACTTTCATGTTGGTATTGTGAGTATAATTATGGTAATGTTTTGAGAAATCATAACGGATTAACCGATAGTGAATTGTATTGCTAATAATTGAGATCCTGAGTTCAGTAAGCCCTCTATTTATTTGATAACGCTAGAACGTATAATGGGAATTGAGTAGTAAGGGGTAGAACTTATTACGGTTTGGTTAGATATGTATGTCACTTAGATGGGTATGGTACGTTAGGAGTGCACAAATTAGTCGAGAGGTGAGTACTTCATGTGAGTGTACGTCCTAACATGTATTTTGCATTCATTGTTTTAATGTTATGAAAACACTTGCTGTTTTTTTTAAAATAATCCCCACTTTCGGGCTCTGACCCGTTTTCTTTCAAATCTATTTTTGTAAAAACCATTTTAGGTGACCAGCCACAAGGACACCATGCATAGGATTTTCATTCAGGTGACGAGCTGTAGCTATTTGTGGAAGTTACAGGACTTTGATAGTAGACGCTTCATTTATCTTGACTCTATATTCAGCTTTCGTCAGTTGTAGGGCATGTCGCCCATTTCTATTAGTAACATTTCCTATTTCAGATTTTCAGACTTTTGGCATGTAATTAATTCAGGTTACATTGTTTTACTTAGTTCAGTTGTGGGATTGTTGTGAGGAGTTTTCCTTCGGACTTATTATTATGTTGTTGGTTATTCTATTGTTTCTTTATGGTGAATGGTTGTTATTCTTTCACTATCCTCTTATTGCATGTTAATCATAGTTAACTTAAAACTTGGCAACTCACTTTTTAAATACTAGGTGGTTAGTAATCATAAAAATGTTTTCGACAGTGATGTTGCTAACCGAACCAACTTGGCATTTTGTATTAATTTAATAAAGGAGTAGCTACCCGGTATTTAATTAGTCGGGGTGTCACAGGTGGTATCAGAGCATCAGGTTCTAGTGTCCTTTAGGATCTGTACGGCTTATTGTGTTTCCGCTGAGCTTTCTTTGATGTAGAGCCCTATATTTTAGGAATGTTGTATTCTTTTGTATATGCTACGTTCTTCAGCTATTTCAAGTTTATAACTGCGAACTTATAAACTTTATTCTTATTTCAGATGCCTCCACGACGTGCACAACGGGTTCCCAGGGATGCAACTCCAGAACCACAGCCCGCACCAGTTCAGGGCACGATGAATGCCGCCGAGGTTGTAGCCATTGTGGCCCAGGCGGTAAATGCCGCACTAGCCGTAGTTCAGCAGGCACCACCTCAGGCGCCAGTAGCCGCGCCAGTTCAGGCACATGAATTCCCATATGCTTAGGAACGAGTATGTGATGCTTTTCAGAAAGCACACCCACCGTAGTTCGCAGGTATCTCTGATGTTGTGGTTTCGAGTCAGTGGAGGAAGGACATTCAGCGGCACCTGAGGATGTATGAGTGCACCGATGTCCAGAAGTAGATACTAGCTACCTTTAAGCTAGTGGGGTATGCACTGCAGTGGTGGGAGTCTATTACCACCGTAGAGGAGAAAGATACTCTCACTATACAGGAGTTTTGGGTGCGGTTCGACCGCAAGTACTTTCCATCAGCTATTCACACAGAAATGAGGAGGAAGTTGATGAATCTTAGGCAAGAAGGTAAGACTGTGGCCGAGTATGAGGCCGAATTCACAAATCTGTTGAATATTGTTCCGGATGAGATACCGACAGAAGAGAAGAAGATATAGAAATTTACAAACGGGTTGACTTGGAGAATCCGTCAGCATTTGTTGGGGAACCTATCGTTGGCCACTTACTCTGATTTAGTTAATGCTGCACTGTTACACTGCCAGGATCACCGGTTTCACATGGCTGAGGGCAAGAGATTGGGAGAGTCCAGCCATCAGGGCAGGACTGAAGGACATGGTGCCAGCGGGGCACAATCTGTTCAGGGGCAGAGACAGGGTGATCAGGGTTCCCAGCAGGGGGATCACAAGAGGTTCAGATCGGAAAATTTCAGGCACGGACAAGGAGGTTTCCGGCAGGGCCATCAGGGTCCAAACGGTCATCAGGGCCAGCAGGGTCAGAATGGCCAACAACAGTTTCAGTAGGGCCAGCAGGGCCAGGAGAGGAACGGTAACGGCCACCAGGGCCGGGGGCAGCAGGGACAAAGAGGGGGGAACTTCCCGGGGAAGTGTTATGTTTGTGGAAAGACTGGCCATAAACGCCAGGACTGTCCTGATAGGGACAGGGCCCCGCAGCAGCAGCAGGGTGCTCGACAGGAGCCGTAGAGACTCGTGTTTCCCACCTCCCTCCCGGCGCCACCACAGATGGCAGCATTACCACCCATTCCAGCAGTCCGAGTTCAGCAGGGGCAGCTGCAGTATGGGAGAGTATACAAGCTTCCGTAGGCAGCAGTTCCACAGGCACCACCCGCTATTGAGGGTATGTTTCCTATCCATGGCACTATGGGTCGGGTTTTGTTTGATACGGGGCAACGCATTATTTTATAGCTACACATTTTGCGAAAGCCTTAGGGTTGTTAGCCACAGCAGAGAGCACAATGACGTGTGTAGACTCACCATTGGGGAGTGGGTCACTTATTTTCTTTACATGCCGGGGAGTGGGAGTATAGATTGGTAGTTTGGTATTACCTGCAGACATGTTGGTATTAGATATGCATGAGCACGATGTGATTATTGGTATGGATTGGCTCGCAGCTTATAGAGCCATGATTGATTGCTTCGGTGGGAGCATTATTTTTGCCATTCCGGGGCAAGAGATGTTTGTAGTGGCGATGCCTCGCCCAGAGGGAGGCTCGACCACTCATTTGTATTACATAGAGGAGGATACCTCTAAGGCGGATGTGATTCCTTTAGATTCGATCCCAGTTGTCAGGGAGTATTCCGATGTGTTTCAGGAGATACCAGGCCTACCCCCCAGTCGAGAGATAGACTTTGTCATAGACTTATTACCAGATACGAGACCTATAGCACGCGCACCATACCGTATGGCTCCGGCAGAGATGCGAGAGCTACGAGATCAGATTGAGCAGTTATTGGGTCAGGGGTTTATACGGAGGAGTACTTCGCCGTGGGGTGCCCCTGTGTTGTTCGTAAAGAAGAAGGATGGATCGTTGAGGTTGTGTGTGGATTACCGAGAGTTGAATAAGGTCACGATACGGAATAAATATTCGTTACCCCGAATCGATGACTTATTCGACCAGTTGAGAGGAGCTACTTTCTTCTCCAAGATTGATTTGCGATCGAGATACCATCAGTTGCGTATCAGGGAAGAGGATGTCTCGAAGACTGCGTTCTTAACGAGATATGGTTCCTACGAGTTTCAGGTTATGCCTTTTGGCTTGACCAACGCTCCAGCAGTGTTTATGGACTTGATGAATAGGGTGTTCAGAGAGTTCCTTGATCAGTTTGTCATTGTCTTCATTGACGATATTCTGGTTTACTCCCAGACAGAGGAGGAGCACGCCGATCATTTGAGGCAGGTTTTGCAGACGCTACGTCAGAACGAGCTGTATGCAAAATATGAGAAGTGCTGGTTTTGGCTGAAGGAGGTCCATTTTTTGGGACACATTATTTTCGACCGGGGGATATCTGTTGATCCAGGGAAGGTATCCGCGGTGAGGGAGTGGGGACAGCCCACGACACCGACTGAGATCCGTAGTTTCTTGGGCCTAGAAGGATACTACAGGAGGTTCATTCGGGGATTTTCGAAGATAGCGGGTCCTTTGACACATCTGACTCGTAAGGGTGTGCCATTCATCTAGAGTGATGCCTGTCAGTTGGCATTTGATGAGTTGAAGGATAAGTTGACCTCAGCACCTGTGTTAGCATTGTCGAGACCGGGAGTTGAGTATCTAGTCTACACCGATGCGTCTTTGCAAGGACTTGGAGGTGTATTGCAGTAGGAGAGTCAGGCCACAGCTTATGCTTCCCGAAAGCTAAAGCCTCACGAGAAGAATTACCCCACTCATGTCTTGGAGTTAGTGGCAGTGGTATTTGCCCTTCGAATTTGGAGACATTATCTTTTGGGGGAGAAGTTTCGATTGTTCACGGACCACAAGTCCCTACAGTACCTATTCACGCAGAAGGAGTTGAATATGCGGCAACGAAGGTGGCTTGAGTTTGTGAAGGACTATCAGTTTGATATCCAATACCACCCGGGGAAGGCTAACGTGGTAGCAGACGCGTTGAGACGTAGGCCAGTAGATGAGGTGGCAGGGGTGTGGAAGGCAAAGTGGAAGGAGTTGGGACACCAGGATGCAGTGGCCCGATCATTCATGTCGGTAATGACTGTTACACCACAGATTGTCACGAGAGTGGTAAAGGCCCAGGCAAATGACTCGTTATGTCAGGAGCAGATAGTTCGATTATTAGCAGAGGGAGTCGAGTCCTATACCGTTAGCTCAGACGGGGGATTACGCTTCAATAGGAGATTGGTAGTTCCGAAAAGGGAGGAATTGCGGCACGAGGTGATGGCAGAGTCGCACGGCTCATGGTTCACGGTACATCCCGGTGGGGAAAAAATTTACCAAGATATGAGACGTCAGTATTGGTGGAGCGGGATGAAGAGAGATATTGCCGTGTTTATTTCTAAATGCGCCACTTGTCAGCTAGTAAAAGTGGATCATCAGAGATCGGCAGGACTTCTACAGCCATTAGAGGTCCCGATGTGGATGTGGGAGAGCATATCCATGGATTTTATCACGGGGTTGCCCACGTCACAGAGAGGTCACGACTCCATTTGGGTAATTGTGGACAGGTTGACCAAAGTCGCTCATTTTCTACCCGTAAGGACAGACTACACTTCGGGACAGTATGCCCAGCTCTTTATTGTAAAGATAGTGATACTTCACGGTGTGCCCCTAAATATCGTGTCTAACAGAGACAAGATATTTGTTTCACGGTTTTGGGAAAGTTTTCAGGAGGCCATGGGCACGGAATTGCGGTTGAGTATGGCATATCACTCGCAGACCGATGGGCAAACCGAGCGTACAAACCAGATGTTGGAGGACATGTTGAGTATGTGCATCATTGATTTTGGGGGTGGATGGGAGCAGTATCTTCCACTGGTGGAGTTTGCTTACAACAACTCCTACCAGTTCACCATTGGCATGGCTCCATTTGAGGCATTGTACGGTAGACCTTGTCGTTCCCCATCATGTTGGTTGGAGGTGGGGGACAACAAACTACTTGGGCCGGAAGTGATTCAGGATACTTCGACAAGGATAGAATTGATACGGAGTCGCATTCGGGTAGCTCAAGACAGGCAGAAGAGCTATGCTGATGCGAAGAGGTCCTTCAGGGAATTTGAAGTGGGGGATCAGGTTTTGCTCAGAGTATCTCCTATGAAGGGGATTATGCGTTTCGGGAAGAAAGGGAAGTTAGCACAAAGATATGTGGGACCATTTCCTATTATTGAGCGGATTGGTCCGGTTGCGTATAGACTTGGGTTACCGGAGCATTTGCATCGGATTCATGATGTGTTTCATATTTCCTCGCTAAGGAAATATCTTAGAGATGATTTGGCTCATGCTGAAATTTCTTTGGAGGACATCGACCTCCAGCCTGATAGCTCCTACGAGGAGGGGTCAATTGCGATTTTAGACCGAAGTGAGCGGAAACTGCGGTCAAAGATAGTTTCGTTAGTGCGTGTTCAGTGGCGACATCATAATGTCGAGGAGTCCACATGGGAGCGCGATGATGAGATGCGCGAACGTTATCCAGAGTTGTTCTTACCAGGTACTTTCTAGTTCCGAATTTCGGGATGAAATTCTGTTATTATGGGGGAAGTATGTAATACCCCGTATTTTTATCATATTTATTTATGGGATTAATTGAATTAAATGTGTATTTAATTGGAAATTAATCCGAATTAAAATACTAGCGAGATGCGAGTTGGTATTTTATTTTTATGAGTATATATGACTATATATGAATATTGAATTGTCAAATTGTCGTGAGATTGATATACGGCAATTCGGGAAACTTTGTTGAGACGCGTGTGACAGTCGCGTCAGGAATATATTTATTTTAATTAAAAAGTGAATTTTACTTCTATTAACCGTATAGTCGTCTTGACTGCGCCAACGCGTCCGGAAGGGTCGAGATAGTCAGAAAATACTAGCCGGGGGTTTAGTTTGGGTCCCGGGGCATTTTTAGGTCATGTCGGCAACGTATAAGGGTTTAGAGTTTCCTAAGGCAAACCCTAGCCACCATTGTCACCTTGGAGAAGAAGAGCTTGTAGAGAGAAAAGAGAGGAGAAATTCTGCAGAGAGAGAGAGAACAATTCAATCCTCAACATCAAATTCAGAGTTATATCAAAGGCAAGTGGTTTAATTAAGTTAATTGCATTGAATGTTTCTTCCATGCTTCGACATTTCTGGAAATTTCATTGTTCTTGGGAGATTGATGAAAACCCATTAAATTGGAATTAGAAACTTACTTTTTGATGAGGAATTGCATGTAGAAATGTATTTAGGTGATTATTCAGATGATAATAGATCTTGTATGAAACAAAAACGGATTTGATTATGACCATTGATGATCTTAAAAAAATTTCTAGGGTTCATGTTCTTGAGATTGGGAAAAATGTAGAGACTTGATAATTGGGTGATGATTAGGATGAATTAACCCTATAAACATGTTATTATATGACCTAAGTATGTTTAGGAATGATTATAAACCTTGAAAAATTGTTGGATTGATGTGTAGATGAGATTAGAAGTGAAGAAAAATTGGAAAAATGAAAAAGGGAAAATCTGGGCTCGAAACTGGCCTCTCGTTAGAAGACCTGCCCTGGTCGTTCGAACGAGCTTCTAACGAGTTGACAGTTTGACTTCTAACAAGAGGGATGTTCATTCTATGACTTTCGTTTGAACGAGATCTCGTTAGAAGGCCCACTTCGTTCGAACGAACTCTCGTTCGAACGAGACTTCTAACGAGCTGACAGTTTAGGCTTTTTGGCCTGTTTTGTTTTTGCATGTCCCGTAACCTTGTTTAATTGTAGAGATACCATTCCCTTGATGATAAATTGTTATAGTTTGGACATTTGGGATATATTGAGGAGTAAAAACCTAGAAGTGCAATTCGAATTGAATGGAAATTGTGGAATAGGACGTGAGTGACTATTACGATGCGAGAATTATTAACGGCTTAAATAATTGAATTAACCGAGAACTTATGAATTGTGTAACTTTATAAGTCGGTACGAGAATGAGAAGTGTACCACAAATAAATTACGGTGATTACTAAGATGTATGTATACTTAGTATTTGTATATGATCTTATGTGTATAACGTACCTACCATACTTGCTATCACGGGAGGTTTACGTTCGCTTAGGGCCCTCTAATCCTTGTGTTGACCAGATTTAGATTGGTACCTCAAGAACATAGGTCAGAGAAGGACTTATTGGGATTGTAATAAGTCTGCTGATCGTGGGAGCGTAGGTATGTGCGTGACCCATGTGATGTGACTGTGTTCGCCTCCATTGTTTGTGATTTGCTATTATCTGAGAACGATTCCTGAGAGATTCGGAATGCGTGATCCTTATGTACGTGATGTACCGGGATGGATAGCAGAGTATGTGTGCACCGCAGCTTAGTCTCGGGGTGCTTGTATTGTATATTTATGACGTGAACAATATACACTTAAATAATGGGAACTTTCATGTTGGTATTGTGAGTATAATTATGGTAATGTTTTGAGAAATCATATCGGATTAACCGATAGTGAATTGTATTGCTAATAATTGAGATCCTGAGTTCAGTAAGCCCTCTATTTATTTGATAACGCTAGAACGTATAATGGGAATTGAGTAGTAAGGGGTAGAACTTATTACGGTTTGGTTAGATATGTATGTCACTTAGATGGGTATGGTACGTTAGGAGTGCACAAATTAGTCGAGAGGTGAGTACTTCATGTGAGTGTACGTCCTAACATGTATTTTGCATTCATTGTTTTAATGTTATTAAAACACTTGCTGTTTTTTTTAAAATAATCCCCACTTTCGGGCTCTGACCCGTTTGCTTTCAAATCTATTTTTGTAAAAACCATTTTAGGTGACCAGCCACAAGGACACCATGCATAGGATTTTCATTCAGGTGACGAGCTGTAGTTGTTTGTGGAAGTTACAGGACTTTGATAGTAGACGCTTCATTTATCTTGACTCTATATTCAGCTTTCGTCAGTTGTAGGGCATGTCACCCATTTCTATTAGTAACATTTCCTATTTCAGATTTTCAGACTTTTGGCATGTAATTAATTCAGGTTACATTGTTTTACTTAGTTCAGTTGTGGGATTGTTGTGAGGAGTTTTCCTTCGGACTTATTATTATGTTGTTGGTTATTCTATTGTTTCGTTATGGTGAATGGTTGTTATTCTTTCACTATCCTCTTATTGCATGTTAATCAGAGTTAACTTAAAACTTGGCAACTCACTTTTTAAATACTAGGTGGTTAGTAATCATAAAAATGTTTTCGACAGTGATGCTGCTAACTGAACCAACTTGGCATTTTGTATTAATTTAATAAAGGAGTAGCTACCCGATATTTAATTATTCGGGGTGTCACACTATGATCCCCACCACATTCCACTTTCAAAATCATTTCATCTACCTCACCAAATATATCACCATGCTTATAGGGCCCTTGTTGACCTCACCTTTCGGCTCAATAAGGCCCGCGACTGGTGCCTCTTCACCTTTACCCTCTCCATCCATCAATATACCCTACTCCCCACCCACCCATGGTCCACCGATGATTTGCATCGTGTGATTAACTTTTACATACAAGTGCATTGACCCATTTTAGCCTATATCTAACAAGGTTGTCGTTTCAGTCTTGTTTGGGGATGATTATCATCACCCCATTTTTCTGTCACCCTGTGCTTTCATAGATCTTATCTTTAAGGTGAGTTTCCCTCGGTCTAGATGAAGACGTCAAACTTAGCGCTACTTGGAGGCAACACATTGTTTCTGAGTATGAGTGTGTGGCGTTTCACACCACCGAATGCTTTACCATGTTTTTAGACTTGTACACATTTTATCTTATCACTTATTCATGTTCCTTCTTGGATTCATCTGTTCACTTCATTAGCGGTTGATTATGGTAATCTATTTCCTCCATTATGCTCTTAATTTTAAAAATCATTTTACTTAACATCGAGGATGATGTTCCTTTTTGTTTGGGAGTGGGGAATTTTATCAAAATCATACCTCTTTTGAAAAAAAAATCAAGACCAGATTTTTAAAATTTTCGTGCAGTTTCTTTCATCTCACTCATTGACGTGTAGGTTCTATCATCCATCTTTTAAGTCTAGGAATCAAGTTAGAGTATATATTTTTTTTCTAAATAGCTTATGTAATATGTATCAAGGCATTTTGCACCATGAATTTCTAGACTCAACAAAATTTGTGCACTTATCACGTCACTGCGATTTAGAGTTGAAGAGTACTACAATTCTCAAGAAAACCTTAAGGAACACTAGTGGAGACTTTAGCTTGTGAAATTCGTGCCTTTCACCCTTTTAGAGTGTTTTACGCAATCTCTGAGTCACAAGTTTATTCAACTTCCTTTGGGTTCGCACTAAATCGTTGCATGATCTCATTATTGTTCATTAAAAAAAAATCTTGATTACTGAGAACGACATCACTTTCGAGTAATAAGAAACATATGTCTTGAAATTTATCCCGATCACCAGACTGTCACCCATACATCATACATCCGTACACCTTTTATTTTTCATATCATCATATACCATCCCCATTTCCATATCAACTCCATTTTCCACCCACCATTTTGAAAAAGAGAAGAGTGTTGAGAGTATAAAAGAAAAAAGTCTTCATATAGAGTGTTTGCATTTTTAGCAAATACATGTCTCAGAGTTCATTCAAAAAGAAAAAAAAAAGAGAGAAAATTCGATAAAAGGAAACAAAATAGAAAAGAGAAAAAAAAAAAGAGAAAGTTGTAGTCAAGTTCTTGTGCAATAAAGACATTTGTTCCTCAAGTGTATAACACTCTTCTCAAACATCCATCCTAACTCATCTCATACCATACTTCTCATTTCATTTTCCCCTCACCCATAAGCATCCATATTTTCCCTAGGTGTTTAGGCAAATGAAGGTCAACATGGTGAATAACTCGACGTTCTCATTATAGTGATTAGCATTCTTTCATGAGATCATTTTTCTTTCTAAATGTTCATTCTTTCTTAAATGGGTGTGAGCCGTTTGACCTTGCTTACATTTACTCACCTCCTTACACAAAAGAGCGATACACTTGCCCAAATCTCGTGAGTTTATTTGAGAGAGCCATATCCTTGACATTTTAAAGTTGAAGCATTGATTCCAAAAAGGCGATCTACGAATTACTCTTATGATGCACTACCCATTTTCACTGATTCACACTACACATGTTGAGTTCTAGGAAGGATGTACCTTGAATATTCACTTAGATAAACTTTTTAAACACTTCTATCTTGTATTCCTCAAAATATTTATCTCGTGATGGATTGTGTGATTATTCTACTTCTAATAAGAGATTTTCTGCCGTTTGCAAACAAAGAATTTTGTTGTATATTTCCTGCCAACCCTCGCAAGACAAAACTCATCCTGTAGGGTAACCTATAGTTTTAAAGACTTGTTGGACATGCTAAGTACAATCGCAAGTGCCCGCGAAAGTGGTACACTTTTGGTTTCTTATCTATCTTTCTCTTTATTTTTGCTCGAGGACTAGCAATGTCCTATTTGGGGGTGGTGTGATAAGCACCCAAAATTGTTTAAATAAAATCCTGAATAGACGATTATTAATTTCTAATTCTCGAAAAAATGGATCTTATGAGCTTATATGTCTATCTTGCAGGTCAAATTTCATTTGGGGTTTCAAACGCTTAAAATTAAGGAAAATATGACATTTATGTGGTTAAAGGCGCTAAAACCCCAATCCATGTGCCTATTACCCTATCCCCAAACCCGAACCTAGCCTAAACTGAATCCAGACCTATCCCGAGCCTCATGTTTGAGTCGTGTATATTTTTAGGATTTAGGTGTGCGTATTTATTAGATTTTTAGTTATTTTATTTTATTTCATTTTTTTTTAGTTTTATTTATTAGTCTTGTTTATTATTCTTATTTTTATTTTATTTAAGTCTTTTATTAGTTTATAGGTTAGAAAGTTGATTTTTAGTTTAAATGGATTTTATTACTTTTAATTTCATGTTCTTTTAGTTTAGTTTGAGTTTTATTTTATTTTGAGTCCATTATTAATAGATTGGGATTTTATTTTTATTTTTTTATTATGATTTTTAATTTTATTTGTTATATTTATTAGTTATGTAATAGGTAGTGTTATTTTAATTTTATTTTATTTTTTTAAGGTTACAAATCAAACACACACACACTTACCAATCCAACCCACCTCACATACACTCTATCCAACCCCCCTCATCTTCTTCCTCTCACTTCACCCTCTCTCCTACCCAACCTCCATTAAAAAAAAACTCAACACCAAACCCAAACCACCTTAACCTGGATCATCTAATCGAAAAAACAAACTCGAATAGTCCTTCACTGATGAGGCCTAATAACATTCTCCACGAACCTGTTATACCCGATGCTACCCACCATCCAAAACCCGAAACCTCAAAACCATACCCCAAAACTGCTAGTTCAAACTCGACTGTCCTCAATCTGGGTTCAATCCGGAGCCAACTCGAAAACCTGGCCAGACCCAATTTCGGCTATACCACCTCCTCACCCGTCGACGCATATCGACCCGGAGATGCTCTAACCTCCATTAGAAACCCCATCCACTTCGGCCAAACCCCAATCTTCCAACCCGAAGATCCATTCTTATACCCATTTCCCCTTTTTTGTACCCTATTCGATTATACCCGCCAAGTCCCAAACCAAAATAAAACCCATATGTTTAAAATGGATCATTTATCCCTATTTTCCATTATACCCCTTAATACACCTGTCCCACATGTCTTCTACCATTTCCCTAAAATGCACTTACATCCCCTAACCCACATGTACATGTGTGCATTACCCACCATACCTTCACCCAAATACCTTACACACCTCATGCATACTAATTCTTCCAACTTTGCCCCTTAGTAGCTTGCATCTTCCTATAAAAGCAAGGAAGGCCCATTTGAAGAAAAAAAAACCTAAGTAGCGAGGAGACTCAAGAAGATACTAGAGAGATAGAAACACCTTGTAAATAGTTTTTTTACTTTATCTTATTTAGAGATTTTGTGAGATGATGGAGGTCTTATCCTGGTCTGTCTCATAAAGTGGGATCTGGTGGTATCCGGAGTAAGCATCTAAAAAACTCATCATTTCATATGTTGCCATGGTGTTGACCATCTGATCTATCTTTGGGATGGGGAAACTCTCTTTCGAACAAGCCCTATTGAGGTCAGTAAAGTCAATACGTACCCTTCAGTTTTTTTTCTTCTGGGCACTACGATTGGGTTGGATAGCCATTTCGGGAACTGGACTTCGCAAATGGAACCTGCATCTAATAGCTTTCTAACCTCTTTCTCTACTACATTTGCATTTTTTTGGACTGTTCGGTGAGCCTTTTGAGTGACTGGATTAAAAGTTAGGTCGACGTGCAGTCGATGGAATAAAATATTGGGATTAATCCCGAACAGATCGTATGGTTCCCAAGTGAAGATATCCATATTTCTTCGCAGGAACGTGGTCATCTCCTTCTTTTTAAAAACCTCCTTTCAGATGAGTTGCTTTTAGCTGTAACCTCTTTCAGGTCTTCAACGATCCAATTTGCGGGGTGGACCCTAGTTTCCTCCACCCCTAGTTGTCCATACCGTAATTGCTATTTAGAAGGCAGTGCCCCCTCCTGGACTTCCTCTTGGACCTTCTTTTTGTCTTTTTTTTCCTCTCTTGTTTAGGGTGGATGGCTACAATGAAGCATTTTCTAGCCATAACCTAGTCGCCACGAATCTCGACCCCCCACCGATCTATAATTCATTTGAGCTTATGATGATATGGAGATGGTACGGCCTTCATGGCATGAAACCAGCCCCTGCCTAGGATGACGTGATAGGAGGATTCGATATCTACCACAAGAAACTCGATCATCTTTAAAATATTTCCCACCCTGGGTGGCAGGACTATCTTTCCTAGTAGCATGGTTATTTTTCCTGCAAAGCTTACCAACGAAACAGTGGCCTCCTAGAGATCGACTATATTTAGCTTCAATTTGTGGAGCAGTTCTAGGTACATCACTTCGAAAGAGCAACCCTGGTCGACGAGGAACCTGTCGATGTCCAGTTAACTATCTTGAGTGTGATAACCAATGCATCATGATGTGGGTTCCTTGCTCCTAACTAAGTCATCTTCGATAAACATAATGTGTTTGTTGTAGTCGGTGTCTTCTGCTCATCGATGCTTCCCAACCTTAGTCTTAGTGGGATCTATTTGAAAAGCTTGCATAATAGTAGTAAGCTTTTTTATCTCCATCCGAACAGTGTTTCCTTGTACTTGCTTAAGGTCTGATGCCCCATGAATTACTGCGAACACGTGGAAGATCTCATCCTCGAGGATGTTATCTGGATTCTTGTCACCATTGGCTGTGACCTTGTCTGTCTTCTAATCTATGAACTTATTGAGATGGACAGCCTGGTCTAACACTTTGTGGAATGCACATCTCAATGTGTTATTCCATTTCATTGGGTCTCCTCCTATCTTCTTGGGCCATTTGAGAAATTTCTCTTCATTAATCTTGCTGGGGACCTTATATATCGATTCCTTGAAGACTGTGTTGATAGCCTGGAATACTTTCGAGGGGTCATTCTTGTTGTCATTTTTAGAGCCACTCCTGCCCCCATTCTTGTTTCCTTTATTCTGAGAATTATTATACTTTGTCCCTTTGTTCGTATTCGTACGACCATTTTCCCCTGCATTAAGATGGATTATATCTTTGACTTTGGCGTGTTTTTCAATACGAGCCATCGGGTCTTCGATAGAATTAGCCTCCTTCTTAGTTAGGGATTAGTGCACTAGAGAAGTTCTTAGTAGATAGATATTGAAGGACGCTACGAAAACCTGCTTCGAGCAGTCCTCAATTTTATTAAAAATCTCCTAGTACCTCTTGGCATACTCCTTGAGGTTCTCCTGTGGCCTTTTCTTTATAATGATTAGTTCATCCATCCGTTTGGGGTGGGAACTGCTGGTTATGAAGCGATCTGTGAATAATTCAACTAGATACTTAAAGCTCCTGATGGACCTATGTGGCAGCCTCTCGAACCACTTATGCGCCACGTCGTACAGACTGGAAGGGAAGATATAACATATCAATGCACCATTGTGTCTCCACAAGGTTATGGCCTGCTTGTACTGTCGGGCATGGTTGATGGGGTCTGTTTTCCCATCATAGATCTTGAATCTACGGAATGCGAATTTTTTTGGGGGGCTCCTCTTATTCTATCGCCCTTAAAAAAGGGACTTCATTTGAGTGTTAAGAGCTCTTCTAGATAGCTCTCGTGTGCTTCTAGCTCGTCGATGAGCTGGATGCTGATCCATTTCCCTTCGAACCAAGTTCTTAATTTCATCATCCTGTCGACCAGGACTCCTGTGGCATCGATCTTGCTATAGTCATTCTGATCGACCATCCTCTAACATATTCCTCTCGGATATTTCTTGGTCGTGCCTAGGGATCCTTCCTCAACTGTGAGATTTACTCACCTGAGAGCTAAGAGTCCGATCAAGTCATCGCCTTGTGCTCCTGTGGAGATCTCTCTCCATTATTTCCAGACTCCTTTTTAGGAGAGCATTTTCTTCTTCCTTGCGATGCGTAGCTTCTCATTTCTCTCGAAGTCTGGCCTCATAGGCATCCACCAACCTGGAAATCTGCATGGACCTAGCTGGCCCATGACTTTCTTCAGAAGGATGCCTCTCCTGGCAAAGCCTTGGATTAGGTTGGCGAATTTCAGACCTTACCCTAAGAAGGGCAGGTTTTTCCTGGACTTCTTCGGCTTGAGGGAGATTTTTTCTGTGGTGAGACATTGCGGGCATTCAGTTAGTGAGTGTTTTCATATGAATAACAATCGATTCCCACAGACAGCGCCAATTGTGGTATTAAAAAATATCATAATAAAGAACCTATGAAGACAATCATAATTAAGCAAGAGAGCATATAATCGCACACGCAACACCATATTGTACGTGGTTCGGCAACTTGCCTCTATCCACGGAGAGGTCTACTATTTTATTAAGTATCTCTCAATATGTTTAGTTACAGTCCCCTATGCCCCGGGCCATGGATTACAATTTATATATGAGAATTTCAGTTGTGAAACTAACTCCATGATGGCCACGATGGGATGAATCATGAATCCCATGAATATCTCCCCGAGATTCTTAGAGATTGACTTAAACTTTTCTCAGAGTGGTTAAATGTATTGGATAATGCATGTGCGCATCTTGATCCCATAATTTGGTCCGGGCAGGCTCTTAGGTCAACTGGGCTTGGTCGACTACTCTCGTTGATTAAGAATAAATGGATTCCCACAGAAATCATCGTACGATTTCGAAACCCTAGATCCAGCCCTCCGTTATTAACTGACGTTAATGTCTATTAAATCGAAGTGTTTTTTGAATCAGTAATGAATGATAAAGAAGATGGATTACAGAATTCAACTCCTTCAAGAAGAGGCATGTGTTTCATGTATCAAACCCCTACCCCTAATATTCCAAGGGTTGAAAAGTTTAATCATCTTTATGAAGTTGATGCTTAATTCAATGATGGGTGGTGGATGGATTAGGTTTCCAAATTTCACAAGTGCTTCAAATAAAATTTTTATTTCAAGACCATGAATGATGTCATGCATTTTTAACATTCTAAATTGATGCCTCCTTAAGAATGGATCGATGGTAAATGGGTGGCAAGGTCAAAATTGGTCGCCCGTCATTTCAAACCCGATGATCTTAAATTGAAGATGAAATAGAATAAAACATCAAATGTAAGGTTCAACAAGGGGGCGACGGTGGAGGTTAAAAATTAAATGCTAGCATAGTTTTTCGTAAGTCGCTTTCATTAATGGCTTAATAGGGAATGTGGTCCTTGAGGAGTTGTGATTGGCTCGGTAATGGTGGTGTGTTGGTTTTGACGACTGTAGATGGGGACAAAGTGGTTTGGGTATATTGGTTTGAAGAGAAAGAGAAAGAGAGAGGGTGACCTAGTTTTCTAAGAAATAGATAGGGTGATTTTTAGTTTTTGGTTTTTTAATTTATTGATTCAATAATCTAGTACATGGGTAACTTTATCCATTTACGTGAAAAAAGGGGAACCCAATTTTTTGGTTTATTTAAAATAATTTAATAATTTCACGAGTGAATTTGTTGGATATTTTAGTTGAGGAGGTTGACCCATAGACCCTAGATAGTTCAAGGGGGTTGGTGTAATTTACCCTTCTAACTATAAAAACATGTAGACTGAACATATATTAAATTATTTTTCATATGTACATTTGTAACAACTAAAAAACTTAAACTAACAATCATCTTTTACTAGCACATTGAGCTTATTAAAACCAACGTTTAAATGGCGAGGTAAATCCTAAGGCTTCGTCTTATCAAAAATTAAGGGGTAAGCCTCAAGGAATTGATATAAAATTTATTAGATATCACCTACACATGAAATTTCTAACACCTAAATTCCATCTGAAATATCTAAAAATCAAACATTAACAACTTCATATTAGTATAATTCTAATTCCTTAATGAAAGTCTTAGGATTACAATACTAGATATTCAAAAATCAACACTAACAAAATACTTTCTTTTTTTTAACACTAACAAAATAAAAAATAAAGTAAACGACATAAAAACGCGAATCCTCAATCTTCATCCTCAAATAGGGAAAAAAATGTTCGGAATCAAATAGATTATTGCAATAAAAATTTCAACCATTAAAAAGCATAACACATGAGGAATGATGAAACGATCTAAATGAGAATTGAAAAATAGAAAGCATGCAAAAATAGCGTACAAGGCGTGCGCTTTTTGTGTGTTTTTGTTAAGATACACAAGCCTTAGGTCATTTTATGCCCAAAGGCATATAAACGCACCTTATTTATCTTTTTCAAACACTGATTAAAACGAATTAAACAAACATACAAAAGGCAACAAGATTATTTCCCATTGTATCTTTAAGAAGTCTATTTGTGATTATAACTTCAACTAATATAACCTTACAACTTCCAAAAGGCAACAGGAGAAAATTTAAATTATCGGTTGGATTGAAAGTCCAAGGGTCTATTAAAAAACGAGTGTAGATTGAACTACCAAAAAAATTACACATACATGAAATCTTACAAGGTAGAATTAGGATTTACCTTTCGAGATCTATTTGATTTGATCTCGTCTTTGCACGAATAGAATATGTAATGGTTCGATTCACCTCATAGTCTTCTACTATATTCGTGATATGGACAGTCACGAGTAGAAGGTGGGATCCTATTTCATGACCAACTTCTTAACTCCTCTTTCTTCCTGCTGCCTCCCCTATCACAAGCTCGAACTTGGGTCTATTAAGTATCCAAGAGTGACGGTTAGGTTAAGAAACAATAAGACTTAGGTGCACATATATAGGATATAGTGGGGACCCTAAGGAGAGATAAGTATGTTTCTCCTAATGGGACTGAGAAAACCTAATACTTTTCGGATCTAATCTCAGTCCCTTAATTAAAATTAATACCACTAAATAATTATAATTGCAACTCCACTCCTTGACTCAAAATTATATTTCGATCTCCTCATTATTAATTACTTAATTCTCCCCACGTTAAGGTTACAGATACCCATTAATAAAACAAATTACTAATAATTTATTTTATTAAATTTTTTAAGTCCTTGAGCGATCCAACTTAAACTTATTTGTAGTGTCAGATTAACATAATCCACCTGTAGAGATTGACACATATAAAACGTATAACAATAACAAGGAGGTATCACCAGTCTCTGTACCGAGACGTCAATTCCATCCATAAAAGACTTTCACCACACATTGATCACCATTACCCAATTTATCATGAATATTGATCCAATAATGAATCTCACTTGATAAGTCAGAGTAATAAATAACTAGTGCATGTGTCCATCAATTATGTCCGGATTAAGAGCCTTAAGTAAGCTTAATAATCACAAGGTGTAAAATTTCTTATAAAATCAGAATAAAAATAATATCCTCATATTGGTCCCGTTCAATACACACAAAGTGTACTAGAACAATAAGTTAAAACTATACAGTTTCACATAATCAAGATAGACCTACTAAAATATTGTGCTAAAGCCCCACCTATGGGGTGTCCAATTCTATAGAAGACTGTGAACGATAAAACTTATATTTTACAATAACAGGTGATCTGATCCTCTGTGTGTTGAAAAAAGCACCACTTAAGTCGTTTAATTCAATATTAAACTATCTAAATGTCTCCGAACAGTTTGTTGAAGAAACCCTTTTCTTAAAACAAATTTTAAACACAAGATGTGTAAAATAGTATGAACGAGTTATTTAAGGTATAGGTTTACCACTTTTGAAAACTAGAACTTAAGGAACTTAAATCAACACAGCCTCAAGAAAGGGATTAGAGGAAGAGGAAGTATACAAGTAAAATTTTAACATGGTAAATCCCCAACAAATTGGAGAAACATCCACGGAGGTCTCTACACCTCAAAAGTAAAAATCCACTCAAATAGAGTAACAATTTACAAACTATATAACAATCAAGACACACAATCAGACCTAATTCTAAGTTCAAAAATGTACAAACTCCTCTGGATTTTTTTACTTCTCCCAAGGCTCTTATGTTGTTAATGTTCTCTCAATTTTGTAACTCCACTTCTTTTAGCTTTACGCCGACTCAAAAGTTAAAGATCTCAATACCAACACTTTTCAGTGTAGTAGTGTGAAGGTGTAAGTGGCGATGTTCTCTAAATCACATTCATACAACTCACACACACTTAATTACAGACATGATGCTAATCAAATTACAAATATGTAAATATTTCCAAAATCAGTTTAATCGAAACTATCAGACTTTGGATTTTTCAGTATATCCACAAATCAAGAGGGAATCATGCTATAAACACGAGCCAAGATCCTAAACACTTTCTTCTTTTGAAAATGTATAAACTACTTCACAAAATGTGAAATGTGTGAAAGTGTAATCCCCAATCAAGATCCTAAACTAAGTTTGAATATTCAAAGAAACTGAAATCAGAAACAGTTTTGTTGGTTTTAGGGTTTGAAAACAAAGCACTTGAAAACAACCAACAAAACCATGATTTCTCGAAATAAGAAATCAAAACAAAAAGAGATATAAACGTGTAATATATCACAGAACATCAATATCAATTTTCTATGAGAGAAAATGAGATCAAACTGTTGTGATTAAGTTGGAAAAGAGATAAATGACAGAAGAGGAATGATATTCACAACTCTCGATCTAACACCCTCTGGAAAAAAAAATTGGTGAGATTTAGGCGGAGTTTAGTTTAGGGTTTCCTATTTCTCTCTCTTCTCTCTCTCTCTCCTCTTCACTCTCTTTATTGTCTCTCAAAAGTGAGGTAAGCCAAAGATTGTAATCGCAACACATAAGGAATGTATTTATACTAAGCCATGGAAGCCTTTGGAAATTCCTTAGAGAATGAATGGTCATGATTAAGTTTCAACTGATCAAGGTAAATCTGATGGCTAACAATGCACTCAATTATAACGCCTCTGATTTGTTTAAACGAAAACATAGGGATTGGGTAAAAATGAATGTAGGCCATAGATTAAAACAATCCAACGATTCACAATCAAACACAGGCATGTGAGGGTAAGGAAACACACATCCAACCGTTGCGAGATTAACGCGTGTAAGGCTGTGATGGCTTGTAAAACGCGTGTTTTTAGATTTTCAGAAATACGAATTGCACCCACACAATTATCACCCGCTTTTGGTTTCCACCCAATCAGGTTTTTAACAGCTTAATGAAATTACAAATCAAACCATAAACTTTTAAAAGCCAAATTATAAATTTTTAAAAATTGTTTAAAAAATCTTAGAAATTATTTAAAATATCCCAAAAATTATGGAAAATTTATTTTAAAGGGAATTAACTTGCACACCCTCATATTATGAAGAATGCAATCTCATATGCAGCATATAAATAATCCTAGGTGTGGTGTTGGTGTTTTTAACTTCGGACTATTAGAGGAAACGAAAATGAAGAGGCTGAAGGCTTGTTGGTTTGAAAGGGGTATAACTCAATTTTCTCACTATTTCCAAACTAGATGAGAACCTATATAATATAGACTCAAGTGAGTCAAAGATATAGGGTTCTTTAATCTCCCACTTTGGAAATATGAGACAAAATCTCCTTTGAGTCATCTAGGACTCGTAGGGTTACAAAAGAATAAGAAAAACTTAGTCCTATACAAAAATTATATCTACCCAATAGCCTAGAAAGAGAAAATTACATAACTCAACTAGATACGAACCAATGCCCTATCAAAATTCTGTTGCAAATGAAGGTACTGATTCCTGAAAATAAGATAACTAAGATCAAGCTTTTTAGTTAAGAATACACCAAAATTTCCAGGAGGACTCAAATTTCTCCCCCATTTGATCTCAAATGGCCAAAGGGCAAAGTAAATAAGTATGAAACAATAAATCATTGTTCTGCCATAACCATTCCAATAGATTTGCGCCAAGATTCAAATCGAATAAAGTCTAATGGTTTTGTGAACATGTCATCTAATTGTAATTCAATTGGTAGGTAATTAATTTCTAACTCCTTAGATTCAACTAACTCGCGGATGAAATGATATCTGATTTTAATATGTTTGGTACGAGAGTGTTGAACTGGATTTTTAGAAATATTAATCGCGCTTTGATTGTCATAATAGAGATGTCACTTATCTTCAGTTATACCGTAATCTTTTAGAATTTTTTTCATCCAAAGTAATTGAGCACAATAGCTTCCTGCTGCAATATATTTGGATTCGTCAGTAAACAAGGAAGTGAAGTTTTGTTTCTTACTAATCCATCCTACTAAATTAATACCAATGTATTAAAATGCTCCTGAACTACTCTTACTATCACCTGTACACCCGTCCCAATCAGCATTGGTGTAACCTCCTAAGTTTAGAGTGCCTTTAATGTATTTGATAATTCTTTTAACGCACAATAGATGACTCTCTTTAGGATTGTTTTTATATCGGGCACCCATGTAGACAGAGTACATGATATTAGGATGGGAGGCAGTAAGTAAGCTTTCTATCATACTATGGTACAAGTTAGAATCAATTGATTTCCCATTCCCATCTTTAGAAAGTTTGACACAAGTACCCATAGGAGTCCTTGATTCTTTAGCTATTTCTAGGCCAAACTTCTTGACAATCTCTAAAGCGTATTTGGATTGCGATAGAAATAATCCATCTGTATTTTGTTTAACTTGGAGCCCTATAAAGAATTGTAACTCCCCCATAAGTGACATTTTAAATTCTTTATGCATAATGTCCGAGAATGTCTTAACTTCTAAAGGGGAGGTGGATCCAAAAATGATATCGTCAACATAAACTTGACCTATAGTAATATTATTGTCAAAATGTTTGACAAATAAGGTTTGGTCATTCCCTCCTCTCCTAAATCCGTTGTCTAAAAGAAAGGTGGATCGATACTCATACCAAGCTCTAGGAGCTTGTTTTAACCCATAAAGAACGTTTTTAAGACGATAGACATAATTTGGGTAATGAGGGTCAATGAACCCTTTGGGTTATTATACATAGGTCTCCTCAGTTAAAATTTCGTTAAGGAATGCTGACCCAACCTAAGAAAATGTGGTTATTATACATAGGTCTCCTTAGTTAAAATTTCGTTAAGGAATGCTGACCCCCACAGTTAAAATTTCATCATGATTCTTTGAAATTGGTTTGATCTTAGGAAGACCTCTAACTATCACTTGGGAGCGGGAGTACTATTTGCTAAGACTATCATAATTAATGTGACCCAACCTATTATGCCATATCTCATTGTCATCCATTATGGCAATGTTACAAACCTATGTACTTGGACTGACTGTGTAACAGTTATCTGGAGTACGGAGTCCTATAATAATGCAAACACCTTTTTCATTTAACATTTTGCAATTGTTCTTTGAAAAAATGATAGTATGGTTTGAGTCATAAAATTGTGATATACTTAGTAAATTGGCTTTAAGAACTTTTATCAGGAGAACATTTTCAAGAATGAGTAATCCTTCTTTATGGAGTATTCCTTTACCAATGATTTGGGTTGATACACCATCTCCAAATAAGATTTTCCTTCGGAGAAGTTGGTTTTGTTTGAAAGTTTAGAATCATCCCTGGTCATATGTTTGGAACAACTTGAGTCTAAATACCATCCAGTTATCATATGTTCAGCTCTAAAAGCACTGATCACAATGTTGCATTTTAACTGGGGTAATAGATCATCTTTTCTAACCCAAATTGCTCTAGTTTTCAATTTGCGTTTTTAGATCATATTTGATAAAACTTGCGAGCTTCTGTTTTTTCTTTAAAATATTTTTGCGCATATTTATTAGTATTATAAACATTTTGAGCAATTGGTATAGAAAAGAATCTAGGATTCCCTCTTGTTGATGGTCTTTTAGTACTAGTCATTTTCCTTCTATTACGATTGTTAGAATTCTTGTCTAGCTGTCTAGGAAGGACATAGTTGTTTTATCTTCTCCTAAAATAGTTGAAGTTATAGTAAACAGGAGAGTTATAGACTAGATTACATAGAGGTTTAGAATAGTAACCATCAAGGTAATATCCATAGAAATCACAATAGGAGCAGTAAAGATGGAACGTTGAACTCACAACCTTAAGAAAATTATTATTCAAAGGTTTGTCTAGATTTTGAGTTCTAGTCTTGTTCCTAGGTGGCACAAGATGAAATGTCGAGTCTACTTGTCGAATAGGGGGCCAGACGTATTTAGTATTTTGCTCAACATTATGCTTGGAGTTACTTGATTCACCATTGTCTAAATTCTGTTGTTTAATATCAAACTCATTTTTCAAAATTTGAAAATCTGGACAAGTTTCAATAGGTCCTTTGCCACCCAACACAAACTTTATAGTTTCAACATTTTTAGTTTGGGTCTTAGAGTTAGGACAAAATCATATTCTAGTTTTGTCATCAGAATTGGTTTTACTTTCACCAACACAATCTTCAAAACATTTGGAATTATTTTCAAATTTTGCAAACTTTTTTAAGACTGTGGATGTGTTTTCCTTTGTTTGTTCCAATTCTAACAACATTCCTTTGTATTTGTTTTCCAAAATTTCATTTGAGTTAGACAACTCTTTCAGTTTTTGTTCAAAATTTTTGGTTTCATTATCATGAGTTAGACCTTAAGTAGTTTACTCTTCAGCATTCTGTTTGATCATCTGACTTAGGGTTTCTATCTTTTGGGTAAGGTCATTGATAATCTTTTCAAGCCTAGTGCTTTTCTTGAGAGTTTTTTTGTATAGTGTGTGAATGTCAGGAAGATCATCATTTTCGGAGTCACTAAGTGTGTAGTGTGCAGTGTTCCCTAGCGGTTCATTTTTAGGACTCACACACCCATTGACATCAGCAATAGAGCGTTCCCTTTGAGTCACACACATAACGTTGGAAGCATTTTCAACATTCTCAAGCAATAAGGCAGATAAACTAGTAGGCATAGTATCAGTTAACATAGCATGATCAAATTCCTCATCATCATTGTAGATTATCTTAGCAAAGAATGACATACAAGGGTCAAAAGTGTTAGATGACTTAGGTTCATCATTTTCAGAGTCACTTGAGTCATCCCAAGTATTTCTTAGATGAGCCCTATTATGTTTATGAATTTTATCTAAGTTAACTCTGCAGTCACTAGCCATGTGTCCTAACTTCCCACATTTATAGCATTCAACATTTTTAAGGTCTTTCTCAGGTTTTTTGTGATTGTCAGTCTGGTGTTTGTCTTATCTTCTCTCATGAGGTCTGTTGTTAGATTGGTTTGGATAAGTAGGTTTGCCTTATCTTTTTGCTATTTTATTTTGAAAGTTCACAATTTTTTTAAACTGTTTAGACATTAAGGCAATCTGATTATTCAAAGTATCTAAATTACGATCCCCATCAGAGTCTAAGTCAATGTTAGGTATGCTAAATTCAGGTGTGGTCAACTTAGATGAAAAAATAAAATTGGAGGCAGACTGTTTCTTTTGGGAATCGATTAATTATTTCTTAAATTCTAATTCCATTTTCACAGTTCTCAATTTGCTACTGAGGAGTTCAGGTATGAGATTTTGATCATACGTCTCCTCAATTGCATATCTCTTATTATCAAATTTTTGTGAAAGTGATCTTAGTATTATAGAGATAATTTCCTTTTTATCATAACAATCCCATTAGCATGTAATTTGGTCACAATGTTTGTCAGTATAATGTATAAGTCATCAAATTACTCAGCCTCAGTCGTGATCAAGGAGTTTTACTGCTGAATTAACATTTGTGTTTTTGCAGCTTTGACTATGGTATCACCCTCATTTGCAGTCACTAGGGTGTCCCATGCTTCCTTAGAGGTAGAACGGAATGATATCATCTTAAATTTGTGTTCATTAATAGACATGAATATGTCATTTTTGCCTTTGTTGTTGTTAATGGAAGTCTATTTCTCTTCTTTAGTGAATTCACTTAGTAACTTTCTAATCCTCACGGTACTTCCTTCAGTGGCTGGTTTAGTAGGAAAAGTGTAACCCTTTTCAATAGCTTCCCATACATCATCTCCCAATATCCCTTGGATGAAGGCAATCTTCCTTACCTTCCAGTAAGGAAAGTTGGTTGCATCAAAGAGAGGGGGCCTGCACAGGTTACCTAGTCTCTCAAATTTCTCATCCATAATTTTTTTTTTCAGAAACTCAAGATCTTAAGAATTTTAAAAAACCAAAGCTCTGATACCAATTGAAACTCTTTTGTTGAAGAAACTCTTTTCTTAAGTCAAGATTAAACTATCTAAATGTCTTCGAACAGTTTGTTGAAGAAACTCTTTTCTTAAAACAAATTTTAAACATAAGATGTGTAAAATAGTATGAACAAGTTATTTAAGGTATCGGTTTACCAGTTTTGAAAACCAAAACTTAAGGAACTTATATCAACACAGCCTTAAGAAAGGGATGAGAGGAAGAGGAAGTATACAAGTACAATTTTAACGTGGTAAAACCCTACCCAATTGGGAAAACATCCACGAAGATCTCTATACCACAAAAGTAAAAATCCACTAAAATATAGTAACAGTTTGCAAACTATATAACAATCAAGACACACAATCAGACCTAATTCTAAGTTCAGAAATGTACCAACTCGTCGGGATTTTTTTACTTCTTCCAAGGATCTAATGTTGTTGATGTTCTCTCAACTTTGTAACTCCACTCCTTTTAGCTTTACGTCGACTCAAAATTCAAAGATCTCAATACCAACACTTTTCAGTGTAGGAGTGTGAAGGTGTAAGTGGTGATGTGATCTAAATCACATGCATGCAACTCACACACACTTAATTGTAGACAGGATGCTAATCAAATTACAAATGTGTATATATTTCCAAAATCAGTTTAATCAAAACTATCAAAGTTTGGATCTTTCAATATATCCACAAATCAAGAGGGAATCTTTCTATAAACACGAGCCAAGATCCTAAACACTTTCTTATTTTGAAAATGTACAAACTATTTCCCAAAATGTGAAATATATGAAAGTGTAAATCCCCAATCAAGATCTTAAACTATATCTAAGTCTGAATGTTCAAAGAAACTGAAATCAGAAACAATTTTATTGGTTTTAGGGTTTGAAACATAACACTTGAAAAGAGCCAACAAAACTATGATTTCTCGAAATAAGAAATCAAAACAAAAAGAGATCTAAACGCGAAATGTATCACAAAATGCCAATTTCAGTTTTCTGTTAGAGAAAATGAGATCACACTGTTGTGATTGAGTTGGAAAATAGATAAAGGATATAAGAGGAATGATCTTCATAACTCTCGATCTAACACACCCTCGTAAATGTTTTTCTGGTGAGATTTGGCTGAAGTTTAGTTTAGGGTTTCCTATTTCTCTCTTCTTCTCTCTCTCTCTCTCTCTCTCTCTCTCTCTCTCTCTCTCTCTCTCTCTCTCTCTCTATCTCTTCTATCTACTCTCTTTATTGTCTCTCAAAAGTGAGGTAAGATAAAGATTTTAATCGCAACACATAAGGAATGTATTATACTAAGCCATGGAAGCCTCTGGAAATTCCCTGGCAAATGAATGGTCACGATTAATTTTCAACAGATCAAGGTAAATCTAATGGCTAACAATGCACCACAATTATAATGCCTATGATTGGTTTAAATGAAAACATAGGGATCAGATAAAAACACATGCAGGCCATAGATTAAAACAATCCAACGATTCACAATCAAACACGGGAATGTGAGGGCAAGGAAACACACATCCAACCGTTATGAGATTAACATGTGTAAGGCTGTGATGGCTTGTTAAATGCGTGTTTTTAGATTTTTCAGAAATACGAACTGTACCCACACAATTATCACGCGCTTTTAGTTTCTACCCAAGCAGGGTTTTAATAGCTTAATGAAATAACAAATCACCCCATAAACTTTTAAAAGCCAAATTATAAATTTCTAATTTTTTTTTAAAAAATCTTAGAAATTATTTAAACTATCCCAAAAATTATGGAAAAATTATTTTAAAGGGAATTAACTCACACACCCTTACATTATGAAGAATGCAATCTCATATGCAGCACATAAATGATCCTAGGTGTGGTGTTGGTGTTTATACCATTGGACTATTAGAGGAAGCCAAAATGAAGAGGTTGACGGCTTATTAGTTTGAAAGAGGTATGACTCGATTTTGTCACTATTTCCAAACTAGATGAGCACCTATATAATATAGAATCAAGTGAGTCAAAGATATAGGGTGCTTCATGTGTAAGTCATACGCTATACACCACAACACCTTCTGAGCATAATAAAATGCACCAGCAATATATAGAATACTGCAAAACATTATGTCCATATATGATTCTCATTAAAATAGGAATAACTGATTTTATTATAACAATAAATCCATAACTAAAATTATTACATAAAGCATGGTTTTAGTATACTTCTCTAGCAATCTCCCACTTAGACTCAAAGCCATGCGGCAATGCATCTCACTCCCATTCCCTCTACGTTACTATCAAAAGTCTTGACTAGTTAGCTCTTTGTTAAAGAGTATGGCAGGTTGTTCTCTAATGCAATCTTCATGACTGTGACACCGCCCTGCTGCACAAATTCTCGAATGAGATGACACTTATTCTCAATGTGTTTACCTCTCTTATGGATCCTTGGTTCCTTTGAGTTAACAACCGCACCTCTATTATAACTATAAAGTGTAATGGTCGACTAAACTAAAGGTACACTCCAAGATCCATTAGGAAGTTCCTAAGACATACTGCTTCCTTGGCTGCCTCGGAAGCCGCCATATATTCAGATTTCATGGTGGAATCAGCAATACAATATTGCTTGATACTCCTCCAACTAATGTCTCCACCTCCTAGGGTAAACACATATCTAAATATAGACTTTCTGTAATCTCTATTTGACTGAAAATCTAAATCGGTGTACCCTATATATATACATCTCTCTCTATCTCCCTCTCTCCCTCTCTCTCTCTCTCTCTCTATATATATATATATATATATATATATCACCTACATCATGATGTATACATCACACCTAGTTATAGACCCTAATAAATATGTTTTACAAATTTTTTATTTTTCCCTTGAAACTAACCTTCCAATCAAACCATATTAAAAAATTAGGTCAAAATACATTTTGTAGCAATTTTTAAAAAATCCGCAAAAAAAATGTTGGCGCTGACCCTTATAAATAAGGTATTTTGAGCAGTTTTTTATGGATTTTTTAAAAATAGCTACAAAATGTAGTTTGACCTAATTTTTTGAACATGGGTTTATTGGAAGATTAATTTCGAGAGAAAAATAAAAATTTGAAATTTTTTAGGGCCTACAACTAGGTGTGATGTATGGATGATGTATATAACATGATGTATGTGAGACTTTTTCTATATACACACACACACACACACATATAGATATTATTAAATTGTTTTGGATTCTTGAATTGTTGTTGACTAGTGGATTTGAACATTTAGATGGCCATTGAGTTGGTTGGCCCTAGGTATTTTTAATATATCGCATTATTAATTGCATTGTTGTTTTGGATTCTTGAATTTTGTTGACTAGTGGATTTGAACACTTAGATGGGCATTGAGTTGGTTGGCCCTAGGCATTTCTAACATTTAGGGTTTTGATTAAACCGAATATAAATAAGACATAATTAAATTACATATAGTGCACATAGATACTAGCCTTCTAGTTCTTATGTGTATGCATTCAATAGACCTTAGACCTTAGACCTATTCGAGAGTCATTACCCCTGTAATGAGATCTCTTGAATTGTCCCGTTTGGATAGTTAGGGATTGCATAGTTTCTATATAATAATATTCTTAGTGGATTAAACTTGTTACTTTTGGGAGAAGTTCCATTGTCGTATCTTAATGTTCTCTGGGTACATACCAGATGATGCGATGTTAAGTGTTATTTCAATTGATAAATTGAAATAATACTTACACTTGCGAATTTATGTCGTCTACTTGGATAACTATTGGAATACGTTGCCGAATTTTCCTCAAATCGGAATAATGTGCATGAGTTGTTAAGTACATTATAGAAATATGTGGTCTTGAACAGGATAGGGCCCCTCACCCTTTGGAGGAGATGGATAAAATAGTAATTATATTATTTTTATAATATAACATCGAAAGATGAAATGTCAATCTTGTAGTATATTATTTAATGGGAACTGTATGTTCACACTTTTGTTTATACTAATCCATGAATATACACTTCTTACCCATAATAAGTGATTATTTGTAGTAACTGTGATGGGATATCCTAAATAGAAAGAGTGGATGGGTGAGACAAATAGATTAGGGGATGTGTTTCACAAATGTACTAACGAAACTATGAAATACGCAAAGAGATGTCGTAATGATGACGAGTTCCCGTGTCCGTGTGCTAAGTGTAAGAATGGTAATGTGTTTTAGTAGAAAATAGTTGGACTACATTTGTTAAGATGGGGTATGCAAGATACTTATCAATTTTGTATTTTTCATGAGTAATCAAAAGGGAAGGAGTACAATGTAGATCATAATATGCTAGAGAATTTAGTTTATGACGCGTATGGAGTTCATGAAGTGGAAGAAAACGAGGTCACTAATAATGTCCAAGGTTCAGGTGCTCATGAAAATATCGGAATAAACCTTGACGATGACCACCAAAGTTTAAAATTGAATGTGACTCCGCCGTTGTACTTTGGTTGTGAGAAAGATCAAACAACGTTACATGCCATGGTTTGTTTGCATAGTTTGAAGACCCAACATGGTTTGTCTGGCAATAGCGTGATAGAAATTTTGAATTGGGTGAAGGTCTTACTACCCAAGCAGAATACGCTTCAAAATAGCTATCTTACGATGAAGAACAGTTTGAAAGGTTTAGGAATTAAGAATAAATCAATTCATGTTGGTGTGTCTGACTGCATACTTTACCAAAATGAGTATGAAAATCTCGATCAGTGTCCGGTATGCAATGAATCTAGATATGTCCAATCTATTAGGAAGGAAGGCACAAGATCAAAAGTTTCTCAAAAAGTGTTGAAATATTTTCCCATTGGCCATACACTAAAGAAATTTTTCCCAGTACCATGGATAGCACAGCTTGGCATGCTAGGGAAGAAGTAGGGGATAATCTCTTGCATCATCTTATTGATTCTATGTATTGGAAGAGGATGAGTTATGAGTATCCCGATTTTCCTCTAGAAAATCATAACATTCGCTTGGCAATATCAACAAATGGTTTCAATACATTTGGAAATCTAAGCACTAATCAGAGTGAATGGATAGTGATCCTAGCCCCACTCAACCTACCCCATTCACAGTGTATGAGACCTGAATTTTCAACGTTGTTATTGATACCAAAATTAGTATGTTGATATGGACGAATAATAAGAAGACACGTGTCAATCTACGTGGCACAATAGCAACGAGGAAGTTCATTCCCCCGACCTAGTCATACTCACTCCGAGCAACAGGTGTACTCTGAGGAACTCCAGCTCTCCGAGGAACTCTTGAACGACGAGCAATTAAAGGCGGTTCGAGCTGCATATCGACCACAACATTGATTGCCAGATAATCAACAGTTCAACTATTCATTGAATGCTTATCGTCTTGACGCACACGCTTGAAGAGCATTAAATGAATTACCCTTTCATATGTATATCATTTAATGTATCACCCTTTCATGTACAGCCTAAGGGCTATAAATACCTTGTATCACCCTTATTCAAAGGGACCGGAATTTCTTGATAGAACTTGTAATCGAGAATTCCCAAAACATTCAGCAATAACATAACAGTGGACGTAGGCCATTCTTATAAGGCTGAACCACTTTAAAATTCTTTTTCTCATTTATTTATCTGTGATTGAATAATTAGAGTGATCTAATTTTTTACATCAACAGATTGGCGCCGTTTGTGGGAATCGATTGTTATTATCATTTTTCACCAAAAATCATTCATCATCAATGGCAGATAATCCGGAATCTAGCAATCGAAACGCTGGAAATGCTGGAAATCTTCCAAATCCTTCTGCACCTCCATATCTGGCTGGAATTATGATGAATCTGGCTCAAGGACAAACCGCCATGCAAGAGACAATACGGCAACTCATACAAACTCTTCATGGCAGTGCACCTGCACATTCGGGACAACGAAGTGGTCAGAGGCAAACCTATTTACTTTCTTTACGATCTAGGCGTACAGATGCATATCGTAATGAAGAATCTGATGATTTCTCTCATCAACCTGGGCAAACTTCGTCAATGCGGGCTATAGATACTGAGCAACGTATCACTCTCTCTCTAGAGAGACCAGTGCCTTGGAGAGATTGAGCAGGGTATCTCATTTCAGCCGATTAGGTCCTAGGAGGAATAGGAGTCCGCCTAAGACCATGTCGAGGAGTTTTCGACAACCATCAGATCTAAGAGAAGGATCAGCGCAATCACGACCAGTTGCTCGTCAAGATAGATCTCAAGAGGCCACTTCAGAACAATCAATTGCTCGAACTTATAGACCCGAGGAAGGAAATGATGCGTGGAAAGGTTCCATTCAACGGTTGGAGGATAGATTGGGAGAAATGGCTAAGGCGAAGAATCCCCTACAACGAACTTTTGTTCAAGGGATACCTTTTGTCAAGGCTATTGTGTATTTTCCTACACCGTCAAAGTTTAAAGCACCCGTAGTAACCCCCAAATATGATGGAAAGACAGATCCTGTTCTTCACATAAAGCAATATCAAGCTGCTGCCGACATCTATGTCGTCCCTGACGAGATGAGATGCAAAGCATTCTCAGGAACTCTTACTGGATCTGCTCAGATATGGTACAACAATCTTCCTCGGGGTAAGATTTCAACTTTCTTTCAATTAGTCGAGTTGTTCATCGACGATTTCTATTTTGGAGCAAAGCCAGTAAAACGAGTAGCACACTTGTTAAGTGTTAGACAAAAATCTGGTGAGAGTACTAGAGATTACATAACTCGTTTCAATAACGAGAAGCTGGAAGTCATAGATTATGAAGAGAAGACAGCAATCACCTCCTTGATGAGAGGGTTGTTGCCTAACAAGTTGTATTACACCTTGGCCAAAGATCCACCTACAACTATGTCAGAGTTAATAGAAAAAGTGGCTAAAATTATGAATGCAGAGGAGGTTATGGTTGCGAAGAAGAATATAAATAAAGAGACCAAGGAAGAAGGCGACAAATCTAAGAAGAAAGAGCATAAGGGCAATGGCGGTGACAAACATTCCAAGAATAATAAGTCGTCATGGGAAGTCCTGAAGAAATTCGATAATTATACTCCTTTGAAAATGGGTATTAATCATGTCTTGGAAGAAATCAAGAATAACGAGAAAGTAAAGTGGCCAAAGAAACTGAGGTCAGGCCCTGACACGAGGAATAGGGAGAAATATTGCGAGTTCCATAAGGATCATGGCCATATGACCAAAAATTGCATAGCTCTTCAGAACGAGATTGAAACACTCATCCGAAGAGGGAAACTAGCAAAGTATGTTGATCGGGGAGGCGAAAGAAGAAATAATGACCGAACTAGATAAAGATCCAGATCTCCTCATCGAGCAGAGGAGAAAAAGAAGAGAGACCATGAAGATGATCTAGATGATGACCCCGATCTTCCCAAGAAACCAAGGCAGCCAGAACGAGAGGTATTTTCCATACGTTTTGGGTCATTTGATTGTAATTTCATTACAGGAGGAGATGCAGGAGGAGGAGACCTTACTGCAGAAAGAAAGGATTACCTTGGAGAGGCTCAAGCTTGTTCATATATTCAGCGAATAAATTTGACTGAGGAGGATCGCCCGAGGAAGGTAAACAAAGAGAAGCTGGTCATCGGTTTTTCAAAAAACGATCTTGCAGGTGTTCTTTACCCTCACGACGACCCTTTGGTGATCAAAATGAGGATGAAAGAAGTAGTGATTTCAAGGGTGCTGGTAGATAATGGTAGTTCGGCAGACATCATGTACTATTCATGCTTTGACAGTTTAAATTTGAAATTATCTCAATTGGAACCTTATCACAGACCTCTATTGGGTTTTGCTGGCGAGAAAGTCTTTCCACTTGGGACGATCAAGTTGGATATATTCATTGGAACTTGGCCTGCTTGTCGAATAGAAAGAATACGCTTCTTTGTGATGGATAAGAATGTGCAGTCAGCTTACAACATCATCATGGGAAGAGTTGGTTTGAAGAAGTTCGAAGCAGTTCCATCTACAGTACATCAGTGTTTGAAATTCCCTACAAATTTTGGAGTAGGAGTTGTGAAACGTGATCAGAAAGTAGCTCAGGAATGCTATTATTCATCTGCCGAGCAAGAGGAGCTTGAAGAATCAAGGAAAAAGACTACTACCTACCAGGTGGATGAAGGTACAGAAATTGAAACACTGGATCCCAGAGATGAATCACAACTTGTAAAAGGACAGGTGGTGGAATCTACAAAAAATGTTATTCTGGACGACGAGCACCCTGAACGAATAACCCAGATAGGTTCGACGTTGGATGCTTCAATAAAACGGGAGTTGATAACTTTCTTGAGAGACAGAAAGAAAACTTTTGCATGGAGTCATGAAGACATGCCAGGAATAGATCCAAACTTCTTATGCCATGAACTCAATGCGAATAAGGAGATCAAGCCTGTAAAGCAGAGAAGAAGAGTGTTTAGTCCCGAGAAGAATCAAGCCATACAAGAGGAGGTCGAGAAGCTCCAGAAAGCCCAATTCATTGAAGATGTGAAATATCCAGACTGGTTAGCAAATGTGGTGATGGTGAAGAAGAAAAATAATAAATGGAGAATGTGTGTTGATTTCACTGATCTCAACAAGGCCTGACCAAAGGATCACTTTCCATTGCCCAGAATTGACCAACTAGTAGATGCTACCTCGGGACACGAGCTGCTCAGCTTCATGGACGCTTACTCTGGATACAACCAGATCAAAATGAAACCTGAAGACAGGGAAAGCACTTCTTTTATTACCCCTAGGGGAACTTATTGTTATAATGTTATGCCTTTTGGTTTGAAAAATGCAGGAGCGACATACCAGCGGCTGATGAACAAGGTTTTCGCCGAACAAATCAGTTGCAATATGGAAGTCTATGTCGATGATATGCTGACAAAGAGCAAGAAAGCTGCTGATCATCTAGTTGACTTAGGTCAGACCTTTGATCAACTGGATAAATACCAAATGAAGCTCAACCCGACGAAGTGGACATTTGGAGTACGAGAAGGAATGTTCCTCGGGTACATTGTCAACCAGCGAGGTATTGAGGCGAATCCAGCAAAGATCAAATCTCTTTTAGGGTTGCGATCTCCAACGACGAAGAAAGAGGTGCAGAGTCTTACAGGACGAGTTGCAGCGCTCAACAGATTTGTATCCCGAGCAACTGATAGATGCGTCCCATTCTTCAAAACACTTCGAAAAACTTTTGAGTGGAATGATGAATGTGAGAAAGCCTTTCAAGACTTGAAGAAATATTTGGGAGCACCTCCACTATTGTCCAGGCCAGTAATGGGAGAAAAGTTGTACTTGTACCTGGCAGTATCAGAGAATGCAGTCAGCTCGGCATTGATCAGATTGGAGAATGGAGTCCAAAAACCAATTTATTACACAAGTAAGGCTTTCCGAGGTGCAGAGCTCAGGTACCCAAAGCTGGAAAAATTGGTATTGGCATTAATTGAGGCAAGTAGAAGAATGAGGCCATATTTCCAGGCCCATACCATCATCGTGTCTACCGACATGCCATTGAGACAAGCCCTTCATAAGACAGAAAAATTAGGGAGACTGATGTATTGGGCAATAGAGCTCGGTGAATATGATATTGTGTATGAACCCAGATCGTCATTAAAAGGGCAGGCTGTAGCAGATTTTATCGCGGAGTTTACATATCCTGATACCCCCGAGGAATAAAAATTGCTCGTTGATCAACCTGTAGATGTTACAGGATCAACAAACACAAGCTCAGACCAACTCCGGTTGGTAAAAAGGCATGTGGATATGGAAGGATCATCAAATTCGAGCCCAGACCAACTCCGGTTGGTAAAAGGACGAGAAGAGATGATCGATGAGGAGCGAGAAATATCAGGGGAGGATGAAACGAAACAACAAATATTTCACCGAGGAACTTTGTCAGATAAGAAATTTGAAGACGAGTTACCTATATGGAGGCTATATGTATATGGCTCATCTTGCACTGCAGGATGTGGCGCGGGAATAGTTCTGAGCACTCCAAACGAGATTGACATGGAATATACCCTGCGATTCCAATTCAAAGCCTCCAATAATGAGGCTGAGTATGAGGCCATGATAGAAGGTCTTAATTTAGTAAAGATTATGGAAGCACAACAAGTGATGATATTCAGTGATTCTCAATTAATTGTGAATCAGATGATGGGAACATATGCAGTTAAAGGAGAATTAATGGTCAAGTATCATGCAAAGGTGATGGACTTGTTGACAGAATTTGAAGCCATTCAGTTGATCAGAATACCAAGAATGGAAAATGCACAAGCAGACGCACTGGCCCGACTAGCATCAGCTACTCGTACCGAGCTGCGAAGAACGATACCAATTAAAGTATTAGAAAGTCGGAGCATATATGAAGACCTGACGATGAACATCATTACCCTTGATTTAGGACCATCTTGGATGGATCCGATCAGGGCATATATTGAGGAGGGAGGATTACCGGAAGATAAGCTCGCTGCCAAGAAATTAAAGTTTAAAGCTGCTCGGTATGTACCAACTAATGGTGGTTTGTATAGACGAGGAATTATGGCAGGTTTGCAAAGATGTGTACATCCTTCCGAGGTTAAAGAGTTGATTGAAGAGATCCATGAAGGGTCCTGTAGAGCCCATGTAGCAGGTCAAACTCTTTTGCAAAGGGTGATGACGCAGGGATACCACTGGCCAACGATGAGGGCTGATTGTATAGCCTATGCTAAGAGATGTGATAAATGCCAACGTTTTTCCTCCATCCAACGAACTCCACAATCATTATTGACACCCATAACTTCCCCTTGGCCATTTGCCATGTGGGGAATGGATTTTGTTGGACCACTGCCAACGACCCGAGGAAGATTCATGTACCTCGTCGTCGCAGTTGATTATTTTACTAAGTGGGTAGAAGCTGAGCCTCTGATTGATATGACATACGAGAAGGTGTACCAATTCGTTTGGAAGAACATCATCTGCCGATATGGTCTCCCCCGTGCCTTCATCACAGACCACGAGACACAATTTGATAACAAGGATTTTGCCTCCTATTGTCATCAGTCAAACATTTTGAAGGTTCATTCAGCACCAAGCCATCCTCAAAGCAATGGACAGACAGAAGTGACAAACAGAACATTACTAAATGGTTTGAAGAAGAGGCTAAGTGAGGCTAAAGCTAACTGGATTAATGAGCTACAGTCAGTATTGTTGGCTTATCGAACAACCCCCCGAGCAGTAACTGGAGAATCACCATATATGCTGGCATTTGGAAGTGAGGCCGTAATACCTGCCGAGTTGGGTCTTCCAACACACAGAGTGCTGAATTTCAATTCCCCAGTCAGCGACTTGATGAGGAGATTAGATTTGAACATGCTCGAGGAGGTTAGAGAAGAGGCAGCCATTAGGAATGCTTCTTATCAACAATGAACAACCCTATTCTACAACAAGAGGGTGAAAAATGCGACTTAAAAGAAGGAGATTACGTGCTGAAGAAGGTCATTCAGAAGCACAATAAGTTGGAAGCAAACTGGCATGGACCTTACCGAGTTACAGAAGTTGTTCGACCAGGAACTTACCGAATAGCGACTCTAGAAGGAGAGGAATTTAAGAATTCATGGAATGATGAACACCTACGCAAGTATTATCAGTGATGTAAAATGTAAAGCAGTTCCATTAATATGAATAAAACGACGATATTTCGCCATCTTCTCCTTTTATTGAAAGTTTTCGGGGAATACTAGTGTGTGTAACACTACGCTGCTCGGAAGTAAAAACAACACGATAGTTCAAGCTCAGACCAACTCCGGTTGGTAAAAGGGCGAGAACACGATAGTTCAAACTCAGACCAACTCCTGTTGGTAAAAGAGCGAGAACAAACCATACTCCTTTGGTTAGGAGGCGTACACTAGCTCAGACCAATTTTGGTAAGAGGGCAAGTGGACATGATAGTTCTAACTCAGACCAATTCCGATTGGTAAAAGGGCGAGAACACGATAGTTCGAACTCAGACCAACCCCGGTTGGTAAAAGAGCAAGAACAAACAATACTCCTTTGGTTAGGAGGCTGACACTTGCTCAGACTAATTTTGGTAAAAGGGCAAGTGGACATGATAATTCGAACTCAGACCAACTCCGGTTGGTAAAAGGGCGAGAACAACATCAACATTCCTAAAAATGCCAACGTGTTTGGTTAGGAAACAAGATATGCTCTCAAATGCCAACTTATGTTGGTTGGGAGGTAAGTTTATTACTTAAAAGTTCCTCGAAGAACAAAATTTTCCAAACTGAATCAAGTATGGTTGGTCGGAGATAAAAATCCACTAACTGTAGTTGGTCGACGAGGAGAAAATATTTTAAACAGTACCAAATATAGCTGGTCGGGGATAAAAACCCATTAAGTATAATTGGTCGACGAGCACAATTTAACAACCTTGGTTGGTTGGAAGAAATTTTAAACATTTTTATACTCATTACTTTATTATTAAGTGATCGAGCAACATTACTAATACTTGTAATTTTTTACTAAGTTGGTCGATGAATAACACAATATTGTTATGCAAGCATAAATATAAAGTATTTGACAAATACAACACAATAGCAATACAAATTTGCAAAAATGAAACTCTTTCATTAAATTCAAAATGAATTACACAAATTTGTTACATTGATATTAAATTGTGTACTAATTATTACATCAGAATTTCCTATTTTACTGGTCTTTTCCCTTTTGCTTTTGAAATAGGCTCCTCGCCAGCAGGAGGATCTTCCAGGCAAAGGGGAGAATTAATGAAGTTAATATCTCGAAGCATTCTGACGTTCATTATTGAAGGAGTGTCCAGTAGATGCTCGGGACGAGATACCTCGATCTGAGAATGAAGATTGTAGTCACCAAGGTATTTTGCAATTAAGCTCCGAGGAATGGCACGAGCTGGGATCCATTCCATGTCCAATTTATACGGTGGCACAGGCAAGTCAAGTACCCCAGGATCATAATAGTCCCATAGGTAATGTCCTTGTTCGAGCTTCAGCACGCCCAAGGCATTCAGCCAACCTTGCTTGTAGCCCTCATTATTGGCATTCTGGATACGATCATCTAAATGGAATAGTGCTTCGTTGTATCCACCCATCCAAAACTCCCTGGGCTGTTTGTGAAATTGAAAGGTCAACCTTGCAATCTTCTCGTTAAGACTCTGGATGAACATTTCATTAGTCCTCAATACTGATTCCTTAGAAGAGAGTTGTTGTTCCAATTCTCTAACTTTTTTGGACAGTTCAGACAAGGCTTCATTTTTTGCCATCAATTGGAATGCTTGGTTTTCCAATGTTGACTGAGTACGAGCTTCTTCAACAGTACGACGAAGAGTTCTTGATCGACCCCGAGTAGGTGGAGTACTTTGTTCCTCGATAACACCCTGAGCAACTCTTCCTCGTCCACGAGAACCTCTTCCTCGTCGCCGAGTAGCAGTAGAAATACCCGACCTTCTCAAGGTATCCAACTCTTGCCTTAATTTGGCATTCTCAACCTCTAAAAATGAAAATCCCTCGTCAGTCACTGGGATTACAGCTGTTGAAGAAGAAGCTACAGACTTATACTATGCTAGCTCTTTCTGCAAATTATTATTCTCTTGCTCCAGCATCTCGGTAATCTGTCTACATGCTTCAACTTCACCCCTTAGGGTTCTCTCCCTGACACCGTACCCAGCAAGGATCTTTTTGTGGCTTGTCTCGACAGAAAGCTGTTGATACCTCTTTTCATACCCCTCGTGCAAAAGGGAATTTGATTCCTTGTATTGAGTCTGAAGATCTTCTAAAGTACATTGAAGATCCTCGATCATTTCATAGTAAGCCACGTTATTGGCCACAGCTCGATCAAGTAAGCCTTTCAGGTACTGATAAGCTTCGACTGCCTGCTCTGAAGCATCATGACCAAGGATGTCGGTAACTTCTGATGCACTTAGGTTTGTGTGACCAGCCTTATAATATTCATGACATTGCTGCATCAGCTTTGTGTCATTAGCAGACAGCAGATCCATCCTGGCCAGAAACTAACAGAGAAAGAAAAAGTAATCATCAAAAAGAAGATCAAGACAGAGTGCAGATAGAAAAGAGACAATCATATGGAAGAAAAGAACTCAAATTTTATTAGATCATAAGGCAAATTTATAAAGATCTGGGTTACACTTGAAAAAGAAGAAAAATAGAAAGAGAATACCGAACAACTTCACACCTTTTCCTTGTCTCCCAAGACTTTCTCGGGAGGCTGGGATGAGGAGCTCGGTTGCTCGGTTGGAATAATAAATTGATCGGCTGGAGATGGAATTTGTTCAGGAGGAGCAGGCAGAGATGAAAGCTCCTCGTCAGCAGGCTGGGTAAGGATGGGATCACCCACCACCATTGAAGATTCTTCGGAGGCAGCTTCGTCCTCTTCTTCATCTTCAATAACTGGGGCAGGACCAGGGAGATGTTGCTGAAACAGTTCTGAGTCCTCATTAACTTTCAATTCTTGCAGGGCAGCAACCCAACCATCTCGGAAGTATTTCAAACTCCCATACTTGACCTGGGTCATCATTGCCGCTACCCCATATCCCATCCTTTATCCCAACCGGTGCGGAAAGATTTTTTCACAGCCACTTTTCTTTTCATTTTCTCCGAGGAGAGCTTCTCGGATAGAAGATCCTCGGAGGCTTTCAACTTGGCCTCCACCTCCTCCTTCTGGCGATTTACTTCTAGCAGAAGGGTTAGCTCTTCCTCAGGCGATTTCAACTTATTTTCAAGCTCCCCAAAGTTTGTGAGCTTCTCGGTATATTTCTTATTCTCTCTCTCTAAGTCTTTTACTTTGTTTTCCAACTGCACCCTCTCTGCCTCAGATGCAGCCAACTTCTTCTCCCATTCACCCCTATCCTCGTCATATTTTTGACGGGAATCCTTCAAAGACTGGGCCAAACCCAAAAAAGCATCCTCCACTCCAGACGAGGAGCTAGAAGCCTTGAGTGCTTCATCTTTCTTCACTATGGTGTTAAAGCAACTCACCAGTTGGAAAAAGAAGAAGATAATGATAAATCAGCACAGAGACATATGTATTGATGGAAAGAAAGAAAAATTCAGGATAAGAGAAACTTACTGAAGCAATGTGACGAGTAGCTAGGGATGTCAGCATATCCCTAGACATGTTCTCCTTAATTCCTTGGACTTCAGGAATAGTCCAAGTCTTTATCGAGCTCATTGCAGAACTCGGGGGAATAATGGTTGGAACACCAGCTCCACTAGCTTGGAGCTGGGGAATGGTTTCAGAAAAATTGATCGAGGAGGATTTCTTCAATCTCCTCAGTGGCACTTCAACAGTTTCAACCAAAGAGGAACTTTTGGTTGGGGAGATGGTGATCACTCCTGCTGGTACATCCTTCTTGTTAGAAGCCACTAGGGGCTTCTCGGCAGCCTTCTGAGGAGCAACAGAAGGGGAAGCATTTGCTTTCTTTGTCCCCTTTGGGATGTCATTCTTGTTTCTTTTTCCATCTCCAGTAGAGGAAGTCTCCTCGAAGATAGCAGGAACTCTTCTTTTGCCCATTTTCTGACTCAAAGGAATATGAGAGTCTGGTAAAGAATCCTCAGAAGCTGGCAATGGTTCACTAATGCTGACCACAGGACGAGCAGTAAAGGATGATGTATAGCTCCTGTACTGCAACAAGTATAAAGCAGACCTGACGTGCTCGTTTGCAACTTTCTGATGCAAACTCCAGATATATTTCAAATGATTGATATTAACCTCTATTTCTTTTGGAGTCTTTCTTTTGCTGTCAACTGCAAACAAATACATATTGAAATGTCAATCACGCATTTATTCAAACATAATGAAATCATAATTTTAGAAATAAAATGAAAATAACCTATCCCATTGCCATATGGAGGGCATTTGGGACCTTCATATACTTCGTCTCCAACCAAAGGGGTATGTTGCCAATTTTTGATAACTACCCCATGTTCAAAATAATCCCTATTAGCATCAGGGAGATTGACTACTAAATCCCTATTCAAAAATCTAGTTTTTAGATAATAAACATTGTCTAGAACAGCCCATCTATAACAATACATAATCTCAGGAATTCCTATACGAGTTCCATGAGTTTGATTTAACCTATGCACCCCATTAACTATTCTCCATGTGTTGGGGGCTATTTTTGCAGGAACAACATCGAAATACTGACAGAACTCTAAGCACAAAGGGTTTGGTGGAAAAGAAAATCCATATTCAGCAA
The DNA here is from genome assembly GCA_949130495.1 of Sambucus nigra. Classification (NCBI taxonomy): domain Eukaryota; kingdom Viridiplantae; phylum Streptophyta; class Magnoliopsida; order Dipsacales; family Adoxaceae; genus Sambucus; species Sambucus nigra. The sequence continues at coordinate 325,679,370 of OX422222.1, read as the reverse complement.
TAAAGAGGCTTGGGAACCAATGTCCCTCAGCCAAGCGAAAATAATTTGAAGGCTCAGAAAGATCCTCCACAGTTACCCAAGATGGAATAGAGAAATCAAAACGGAATTTCTCAAGAGATTCAATAATATAAACCATGGTGAATAGAAGAAATAAAGAAGAAGGAAGAAGATCTTAGAGGAAAAAGGGAGATCTGTTGACAACGAACGAAAACAAGGATGAACGCACAAGAGAAAGAAAGACTATGGAAAACTCCAAAGAAGAAATTGGAAAAGGTAGAAGACGGTGATATTGTCTATGAAGTTTAAATACTTTGCCTTGGGAAATGGCGAAAGAAATGATTACAAAAAGGAAACTATTACGCTATCGGCGGCTAAAAGGACAAAAAGCGCACGAAGATCGAAGCGCTTATAAAAATGCAAAAAGGCGGATTCTGCGAATTTGGAAGGAAATTCAAATACGAAGAAAATGCTCCTAAAACCCAGTAAGGTCATTTAATATTGCCATATACCGAGAAAGAATGTTCCATACTCCTCAAAGTTTGAAATATGAAACATTGGGGGCTTCTGTTGATACCAAAATTAGTATGCTGATATGGACGAATAATAAGAAGACACGTGTCAATCTACGTGGCACAATAGCAACGAGGAAGTTCATTCCCCCAACCTAGTCATACTCACTCCGAGCAACATGTGTACTACGAGGAACTCCAGCTCTCCGAGTAACTCTTGAACGACGAGCAATTAAAGGCGGTTCGAGCTGCATATCGACCACAACATTGATTGCCAGATAATCAACAGTTCAACTATTCATTGAATGCTTATCGTCTTGACACACACACTTGAAGAGAATTAAATGAATTACCGTTTCATATGTATATCATTTAATGTATCACCCTTTCATGTACAGCCTAAGGGCTATAAATACCTTGTATCACCCTCATTCAAAGGGACCGAAATTTCTTAATAGAACTTGTAATCGAGAATTCCCAAAACATTCAGCAATAACACAACAGTGGACGTAGGCCATTCTTATAAGGCTGAACCACTTTAAAATTCTTTGTCTCATTTATTTATCTGTGATTGAATAATTAGAGTGATCTAATTTTTTACATCAATAGTTGTCTTTGTTGATACCTGGGCCAAAGGCACTAAGTGAGGACATCGATGTCTACCTGACTCCTTTGGTAGAAGAATTAAATGTGTTGTGGGAAGAGGGTGGGCAAGAATTTGACTCTTTTAAAAAAGAAGAGTTTATGCTGAAAGTTATGTTGATGTGGGCAATTCATGACTTTCCAGCTTATGAGACATTATCCGGTTGTACAGTACATGGTTATTTGAGATGTCCTATGTATGGAGAGGAGACTGAATCTCTTTATCTCCCTGCTAGCTCAAATATGTATACCATTGCCATAAGTGGTTTTTCCCCCCGCTCATAGTTTTAGATTTGAGAAAGGTTCCAATTTTTTACCGAGCAGGGTTCAACATAGGCTACCTCCGAGAAAACTTTCAGGTTTAGAAATTTAAAGTAATTCTTCTGATGGTGGCCTTAATATTCCAGGTAAGAATCCTAAAATTGAAAATGTCAAGCATAAGAAAACCCCAATTGGAAACAAAATTGAGACAAGAAAGGCATGGTCTAGGAGGTCAAGTTTATTTAACTTTCCTTATTGGAAGAATAACTTGGTGCGCCGTGTATCGGATGTGATTCATGTAGAGAAAAACATCACTGAACATGTTGTGGGCATATGTCTAGGGGGATTCATTCAAACGATGGAGAAAATGCACTAAAAGACCTTAAATCGTTGAAACTTAAGCCACAACTATGGTTGAAAGAAGATAATCGGGGAAGGACAATAATACCCCCTGGTGCATTTACTTTAACGAGTAAGGAAAGGAATGTGCTTTTAGACACAATATATAATTTGAAGGTTCCATCTAATTTTTCGTCCAACTTACAAAGGATTGTGAATTATGCTACCCATGATTTAATTAAGTATAAGTCCCACGTTTGGCATGTGATCATGCAATTTGTTACTCTATTGTTTAAGCTCTGTTTCTCTAAGAACAAGGATTTGCTGAGGGTTATTATGGAAATTAGTATCTGCTTCTCACTTTTATGTGAGAAGGTAGTCAATCGAGATCACATAGTGGCTGCAGAATTAGCGTTGATCAAAGCAATTTGTGTGTTGGAAAAGTACTTTACCCCATCATTCTTTGACATAAGTGTTCACTTATTGGTACACCTATGCAACGAGGCACTTATTTGCGACCCAATTAGATATCGATGGATATATCCGTTTGAAATATTAATGAAAGTTTTCAAAGATTACGTTAAGAATATATGATACATTGAAGGATCAATTGCAGAGGAATACATTATCGTGGAGTCATCAATTTACACTCGGTAATATATGTGTGACCTGAGCAGCGTGGATGACAGTGATGAGTTTGTCGATGAGGGTGGTCATGTCATGGGTAAACAAGTGAAATTAACTCGTTGACAACATGAACAAGTATCTCATTATCTATTTGACACACATGAAGATGTCGAAGAATGGAAAAAGTAAGATTGAATTATTTTAACTTTTACATTATTTTAATTTTTATACATGATTAATTTGTAATACATTTGTCACGATGAATGCGAAAAATATAAAGACTATGAAAACAATTAAAGACGAAAAATAATGTCACAATTAGACATCAAATTTAGGTTGTGATTGTCACACGAGGAAATTATAATTAAAATGTTTGTTATTAAATGTCACATTAAAATAAAGATTTACAACTAACCTAATTAATTTATCTATATTTCCATCTCTTAAAGATGGGTGATGCAACTTCAAGGCTTGCTCGTCTAGCCACTGGACTCTTATTCATGGAATAAGAGTACAAAAAGTATCGATTGAACGATTATGTATTAGGTGCAAGGGTGTACGAGAAAAATACAAATATATAGAACTCAGGCATTTCATACAAGGATCTTACTTATTTTCGAGAATGTGAGAAAGATAAAAACCTCGTTGAAGATGAAATGACTTACTATGGTGTAATTCGAAATATATGTGAATTGGACTATGTAAGATTCAAAGAGGTTGTTTTTTACTGTGATTGAGTAAGAGTTGAGGATAAAAATTCTTATAAAGTTGATCCTGGCACCAATTTGATCATGGTTAACTTGTCCAAGTTGAAGAGAAATGCACACGTGGGGTATAACCTGTTTGTTTGTGCTTTTCAAATGGTCAAGCAATGCACACGCTGACGTACCCTTTGTGGCTTGTTTATTATTTATAGGCCTTGCCATTTGTGTTGGGGTATTTATATCATACGATGGGGACTTTTCTTTTTTTAGGGTTTGGGCATTTTATTAATCTTTACCAACATTTACTGTCTCTCTCACTCTACATATTTCTTTCTATATATAATAGTTTCGAGGTGTGTTTTGAGATTGGTGTTCCATACCATGTGTTTATCTCACTCGCATATATGAGGGTTTCTTGTTGTTGAGTTCTGCTACAATCTGGTTATGGAGAGAGTTAAGGCTCATTTTTGGTTTAGAGTTCTTGACCGTGGATGTTGGTTCTCTGTACCTGCTTGGATTCTGTCTTACTTTTTCTCCTGGTTTGGGCAATTTCTGCCATAGCTCAATTTTTTATCTTTGTCGGTGAGTCCTTTCAGTATATATATATATATATATATATATATATATATATATATATATACTTTGATTTGGATTTTTTTTTTCGTGTTTGTTTTGCTTCAAACATGTGCGTGTGTTTATTAAATCTGTGTGTGCGTGTATTTGGGAACTGTGTGTGTTTCATTGTTTGTTTGATCAGATGTGTTTGGGTGTGTTAACTCGGACTTAACTCAACTCAAACTCATTATAACTCGTGTGTAACTCGGTCCCAGACTCTGTGCTAACTCAGTGGGTTAATTATATCCAACTCAGACCAACTTGGGCTTAATTTTTTAACTGGACTTGGACTAATTTTGGACTGAATTTGGGCTTAACTAAAATTGGATTTGGATTTTTTGTTAATCTCAACTGTGTATGTTATTTATTTTGTAAGACACCTAAAGTAATCTTCATTTTTCTGAACTAATTAAATCATAATTTACTTTAGGTGAAAATCAGATTTTCTTGATTTTAAAATCAGATTAATTTTGGTGTGTGGTTTGGCTTGTGCAAAAACCAATTTGAAAGTGTGTTTTTGAATCTATAACCTTGCCTCTCACTTAGTCCCTGATTAGTAACTTTTTGGTGTTAATAAAAGTAGACTTAAACTCTTGTGTGTTGGTCTTCTCTTATAAACAAAATAATTTTGTGCTTTGTTTAATTTTATAAATTAAATATGTGTGTTGCACAACTTCACGGGATCTCGGGTTAGAGTGTGTTGTAGTCACTATTACCTGGGTATTATTAGGTTGACTGATTTTCAGTCAAGTTGGGTTATTTTAGACTAGGCTGGTTAATACGGGTGTGTATTTGCTTAGTTTAATTCGCAGTATGCTTAGAGGACTGTAATATACAACTTGTAATTGGCAATAGTGAACTTGGGTGTGTGTTCTCCTGGGACTAGGGACACGGGGTTTACCACTACGGTGGGTTCCTCGAGAACAAATATTGTGTCACTATTTACTTGTCCTCATCCCATTCTGATTATCTTTATTTCAGCAGCATCATTATCAACCTGCTTTTTTTATTTATGTACATACGACAGTTTCAATCAAGTTCTTTTTACATAAATTTAAAAGATTTGGGGTTTATTTTTTAACTTTAACATTTTAGGGTGTTAAGGTTATTTTGAGTGGTATCATAGCTTCAGGAGTCACTTTTTAAAAAGTTTTATTCCGTAAAGATCCTAAATTCTTTTGTTTTCAATTAATCAATCTTTTTATTATGGGTGACCATAATGGGTCTTTCGTATGTCCTCCGGTGTTTGACCGTGACAACTTTACTTATTAAAAAGTAAGAATAGTTGCCGACCTTCAACACTTGGGAGATGAGGTATGGGATACGGTCAAAACTGGTTTTTCTACTCCTAATAGACCTAGTGATGATGATGCTGAAATTTTAGTTCAAAAACCCCTTTTAGAATGGACCAAAGAGGAAAATCTATACTCACAGGCTAATAACAAAGGAAAAAATGCCATTTTCCAAGCGATGGGTGCAATTGAATTTAAAAGAATTTCAGCTTGCACTACATCTAAAGAGGCTTGGGACATTTTAATGACTACCCATGAAGGAGACTTTAGAGTTAAAAGGGTTAAGTCCCAAATGCTAGTTAGGCTTTATGACTCTCTCTACATGAAAGATAGTGAGAAGTTTGATGATTTTTATTTAAAATTGCAAATCAATCACATGCTAATAGTGTTATTTATGCTGATTCTAAAATTTGTGATAAAATCCTTAGGTCTCTCCCTAAGAGTTTTGATTTGATTGCCCACATTATTGCTGATAATTTGGATAGTTATACACCTCATCTCTTGTGTAGCAAACTTAAAACTTATTAATATCAAAATACTTTAAGAGATGAGCAAAGAGGCAAAGCACCTGCACACACCGAAGCACAAAATGTGTTGAAGTTTAGAACTAGTGAAAATAGTTTGGCTTTTGTGTCCTCTCTGTCCAATTTAACCGAATCTGAAATTTGTTTGGAGTCTTTGGATAAGGAAACTAATATCTTGTATAAACACTATAAGAAATTTGTGAAGTTTATAAATAAATTTTCAATAAAACAAGGCCAGCCTAGTTATTCGGATAGGCCCCATGAAAAATATTTTAAGAAGAAAAGCTTTGAAAAATCTGGGCCTAAAAAGGATTTGAGTCATATTCAGTGTCATAAGTGCCATGGATATGGTCACTATGCTGATAGGTGCTTTTCTAAATCAAAATGGGAACCTTCAAATAAAGAACATTTGTCTGAAACAAGGGATGATAGCTTCGATAGTGATCATGAAGAAACTTTTGATAGTCTTATGGCTTTTACTTCTGCTTATACTATCATATCGGAGGACATCTTAGATAATATATCTAGTTTATCTGATATTTATGATTTGTGTGATGATAACTGTGATTTAGACTTTGTTAATTTATCTCACATCTTTCCTGCTCAAAATCATCCCACTGTCACGGCTTCTCTTTTTGACATTGGAAATATTTATGCTGATTTAGATGAATTTGATATGCCTGCGATTACTACAAATATTGAAGAGTGTGTGTGTGTGTGTGATAGTTCTGAAAATGACACACTTGGTAAAATCACAAACTTAGATGAGGGTAATTCTAACTGTTAGCTAAAATTGATGTTTTAAATAGTCAAATTAGATTTATGTCTGAAGAATCTACTTTTTACATAGAAGAATTGGAAAATGATGTTTTACTTGAAACGAGGATGGCTATGCTAACTGACTTGAATCATTCCCTTGACACTAAAAACAAGGAAATTTCGTTTAAATATGATGAGTCTGAAATTGAACTTAAGGCTATTTTAAATAAATATGATGAATGTAAAAAGGATCTAAAGATGACCTCCAAAAGTTAAATAGTTTTTAAAATGCTGGTAAGGAAGTCAGAACTATTAATAAAAATATTTTCTATGATCCAACCAATTCTTATTCTGATTTTTTTCCTACAAAAGGGCTTGGATTTGATAGTGAAGAGTTTGATGTAACCAATTTTATTAATTCCAAAGAATAATTTCACGAGTCTAATGAAATTAGGCGGTCATGCAAACATGTTTAAAATAGGGTATGTTCTACCTCTTCTAAACCTATCTTCAAATGAGATTTTTGTCACAAAACTGGACATTTGGAAAAAATTTGTTTTAAGAAATTAGGACAGAATGGACCTAATCTAGGCAAATTTAGGCAATATGAAAATGGAAAGAAATTTCAAACCACGAAGCCCACTTTTCAATGTGGATTTTTCTCTAAATTGGGTCATTTAGAATCATTTTGTTTTAGGAAGACAAACATGGTTAACTCCAGACCAGCCCACAAATATGCTATCCCGACCAAACCTGTTTATAGGAAAAAAAATCGTTGTGATTTTTTTCATAAAAATGGTCACTTGATTGAATTCTTCTATAAAAAACTACAAACTCAAAGCAGGCCAACTCGATTTTACAGTAAAGTTAAATTTGTTAAGAAGCCTAATATGTCCAATAAGTAGCCTTATCAAACAAAAACTGTTTTTAAGAAAACTAAGGTTGATCGGGTTAAAAAATCTGGATCAAATAACTCATTGAGATGCAATGTTGTTTTATCAGTACTAAATGCTCATAATAAAAACTCTCAATGGTATTTAGATTCTGGTTGATCTAGGCATATGACTAGGAACAAATCCAAATTTACCACCTTAAAATCTTTTATTGGTGGTGTTGTAACTTTTGGTGATGGAAAGATGTCCCAAATCATAGGCAAATGGTCGATTGAGGCGGATGGGCTCCCTAACTTAGAGGAAGTTTTACTTGTTCAAGGTTTAAAAGTAAATCTATTGAGTATTAGTCAATTTTTTGACACCGATCATGCTGCTATTCTGAATGTAAAATTTTAGACCCAAATGGGAATCTCGTTTTGTGTGGTACTAGGACTTTAGAAAATTGTTGTGCGGTTAAACAGGAACATGAATCTGAAAATTGTTTATCTATTTGGATGAGTGATTTAGACTTATGGAATGAAAGACTAGGACATTTGAATTATGATAGTTTTTCTAAATTAACTAGTCAAAATCTTGTTTGTGGTGTCCCTAAAATAACTAAAGTTAAACACTCTCTTTGTGATCCATGTCAGATTGGTAAAATTCATAAGGCACCTCATAAGAAAGTGACTGAGTTTTTTACTTCTCACCCTTTGGAATTGTTAAAAATGGATTTAACGGGTCCCTTTAGAACAATAATTTTATGTGCTAATTCCTATATTCTTGTTATAGTTGATGACTTCACTAGATTTACTTGGGTTGCTTTTATGAAAGAAAAATCAGACACTTTTAATCACTTTTTAAAAAAAATTCTAAAAATAGAAAATGAGAAAGATGCTCAAGTCACTCGTATTCGTAGTGATAGGGGTGGGGAATTTAAAGACACGGGTGTCGTTGATTATTGTATTGGGAATGGCTATCAACATGAGTTTAGTGCTCCTAAGACACCCCAACAAAATGGTATGGTTAAAAGAAAAAACTGAACCATTCAATAAATGGCTCGTGTTTTGATTCATGCTAAGAATTTGCCAAAGTATTTTTGGGTTTAAGCTACTCAAACAGATTGTCACATAATTAATAGGGTTCATTTATGGAAAAATACGAAACAAACCCCCTATGAATTATGGTATGGTATACAACCCAATTTGAAATATTTTTGGGTCTTCGATAGTGAATGTTATGTGTGTAAGGATCGTGAACACTTGTCTAAATTTGACACTAGAGGAGACAATGTTATTTTTTTAGGATACTCCCAAAACAATAGGCCTTATAGAGTTTATAATTTGAAAACAAAATATATTATAGAATCCATTAATGTTGTGATAAATGATTGTGTTGCCCCTTTGGTAGAAGATAGCCATGAATCATTACCCGTTGAAAACACTTCCTCAAATGATTTATCAAAACCATCAACGGATAGTGTCTTGAACTCTCTTCCATCCGAAGACCTTGATGTTCCCAATTGGGTTAGGTCAAATCATCCTAAAAAGAACATTTTGCGTGATATTAAAGAACTAATTAAAACTAGATCTCAAACCTTAAATGCTTTGATGTCTTCTTTTGTCTCTCTAGAAGAACCTAAGAATATAAAGGGTGCCCTTATTGATGAATCTTGGCTTCTTGCTATGCAGGAAGAGTTGGGTCAATTTAAAATCTATGATGTATGGTTTTTAGTTCCTCATCCTACTCATACTAATGTCATTGAAAATAAGTGGATCTTTAAAAATAAATGTGACAAAAGCGGTAATGTTTCGCGTAACAAAGCTAGGCTAGTAGCTCAA